>CAXIVM010001805.1:0-17609 GCA_964035705.1 Porites rus | reverse complement strand
ACTAACAGCAAAAGGAACCTAATAGCATTAGCCTTCAACCTAAGAGCGATGGCCTCCAACCTACTAGCGATGACCACTCCGGGTAAATTTGTAGGCATTCATGGGACTTCCTCATACTCATGGGCGAAGTCGTCACTTTGTGTCTTTTCTCTGTGGACACTGCCATACGCTGCCTCACTGGAATTTTTTTCTGATGGAGATGATGTAGATTCATGGATACGCTTCTCATGGCGAGCAGAACGAGACTCTGAAGATAGATCATCATCTTCAAGTCTCAGTGTCATTTGACATGGGTGCAGCCCCTCATTCCTTGTGGGATGTTGGTTCATGGACATGTTGGAAGAGCTTGGGCCATGGTCATGGTTTAATAATGTTTAATAAATGAGGTTCGCGTCAAACCACGGTGGTGCCTGCGATCGCGCCAGGCAATCAACATGCGTATTATTAGCGTGTAAGGACCAAAAACAGTCACTCGACACAGACGAGGCTTTCCTCCCTCACCCGTGGGCAAATATTGAAACCGCAAATACCGGAAGATGCCTAGGAGCAAGGACGCTACGAACGGGGCTCCTGGCCGTACTACTAGGAGCAAGAAGCTACGAATGGGGGTTGGCAACGCGCCATGTGTTCACCAGTCATCGGTGCGTCAGGTCTTGTCAAAAGTGGAAGGAATGACAAGGGCCTTGGAAGAGATCCTGCGGTAGCGTGTACAGACCGGCAGTGTTAATGCCAACAAAGTCCAGCAATGCCTCACAGACCGTTTTATTTGCACGTGGTTTGAACATTTGCAATTATTTAGCTTGGCCATCCAGCCTGATCCATGTATTGCTGTCCGTTTCCATCACTCAACAAGGCAGACCATCGCTGAACCGAAGTTTTGGGGTGTGGCAGCAACAAGCGATTTGAAGTGCATCTCCTTTGAGTGTTTTTGTGAACCACAGTGCGGTGTCGTTCAGAGGCAAATTTGTTGGAGGTGCGAGAGAAGAATGCTCGCGCGTTAATGAGAGGCTAGGGTGGCCCTGAACGAGCCTGTTCACGGTTGAAATATGTTGAATTCATGTTGGTGCTCATGGTCAGTACTGGGGAAAAAGAACTTTTGGATCTCCTTGCTATGCAGTGCTTGGACCACCCTGCGAGCCATCAAAGACCAATCGCTTGAGAGAAAAGAGCAGCGATAGCAGATGCTTGATCAACTGTTGATCAGCGGATCAAGTTGTTGGAATGGCATCTCTCAAAATGGACATTTCCCAGAACTAGTAGCTTCTTGTTACCATTCAACTATTGGGCAGAACAAGTGCTCCGGGCGAAACCTCTTGTATGATAAGCCAACGCAATTCCTCCAGCTACTGTAGCAGATGCGGAGTGCAGTTCTTCTGTCTATCAAGGCAAAATCACATCATGCCCAGTTGGTTTACTTCTCTGATCTACCCAGAGACCGTTTAACTGTAGCCACAAAAAGCGTCCTCTACCCTGTGCTCTCCATGGGGCATGGATCTTCCTAAACACTAGCTCTCACTACTTTGGACTTAGCTTTGTTCCCTCCCCAGACAGAGCTTTGTGCTAACCACACCCAGCAGGTCGGCTTCGAGAGCGACGGCAGCAGCGGTTGAAGATGAGCTTCTTCAATCAAACGACGGCGGGGTCTCCGGGTGGCTGAAGTGGACGGAGCCGTGTACGGAGCCGTACGGAGCTAGAGTCGAGACGAAGAATTCGTCAATTCTCATCTGCATCCATTTTGTTCCACTTAGAGGATGGCGCAGATGAAGATCCATGGCCTCCAACCTACTAGCGTCCGAACGCTCCGTTCGTAGCGATGCCCTTTGTTGCTAGTAGCGTTCTTACTAGGCCAGGAGCCCGTTCGAAGCGTCCTTGCTCCTTAGAGGATGGCTCAGATGGCGGACAAATTGAGAGCACCGACTTCAGGCGCTCTTGGAGTCGGTGGTGCAGACCTGGTTTCAAGTGGCCCGCGACCATCGCCGCTCGCGAGCGAAGATGAGGGATGAGGGATGATGGATGTTTCACTTCCTTGGGGCAAAAGCTATGCAGCTATTGCCATTGCTATGCAGCTAGCTTCCTGTTACTACTGTAGTAGTAAGAATGCTCTCTTGTAGCGATGCCCGGGTTCCTAGTAGCTTCTTGCTCCTAGTAGTATGGCCAGGAGCCCCTAGTAGCTTCTTGGTAGTGCCATATTGCATGTCAATTTGAAAACGGGTCCAACACCAGCCACGAAATCTAAGAAGCACTACTCGACCTTTTCACTTTGCTAGATCGGGGAAATGTCTTCAAGTCATTGCTGGTGGGTTTTGACCAGCCGAAGAAGACGCGGCAACAAGAAGACGCGACAGCGCAGCAAACTGCACCGAGGAATAACTCGCCGGAGGCTGCACGAGAGGGGGAGAGGGGGAGAGGGAGAGGGGTGCACTGTTCCTAGTAGCGTCCTCTTGTTCCTAGTAGTAAGGCCAGGAGCGCCCCATTCGCAGCGTCCGATCGCTCCTTCGTAGCGATGCCCTTTGTTACGTTCGTAGCTTCTTCTTGTGCACGGAATTGTGGCACTTCAGACTGAGATCCTAAGCCTCCCAGAAGTTTGTAAGACTGAGTCTCCAGCCTCGGGGGTTTGAAAAGAGGTAGGGTAAGTCACCCCCGACTGAGACGCGACAAGGTTCTGCCAAGACACAGAAAGTTCCATTTTGTTTCATAAAGTGTCCTTTTGGAGGATCTATGAATAGCAGGCATCTTGTAAGATCAATTGCGGGGTGTCTCTTTAGAGTCTTTCACATTGCCATCGCTCTGAGGTTGGAGGCCATCGGTTAGAGGTAGAAGTGGTATTGTTTGTCACCCTCTCATGCTCAGAGATGCTTGTCAGGCAAGAAATGCTCCGGGATAAGAAACTTCGGGCAGGGATTCCCAATGGCGTGCAGCAAAAAGTTGTCCGGTTGCTGGTGCCTCTAAGCCACACTTATTTCAAAAAGGCTTCTTTAATGGTGGAAATGATACGATGGGCCTCAGTTCTGAAGCGTCAATCGAAAAGCGTCCAGTTGAAATCTGCATTGTGAGAAATAACATCGCATCCGACACTGAGAGTAGCATTCTATTGTTGCACGATTTCCACAAGAAATGTTTTGCCGGCAAACAGGACGTTTCAAGAATCCACACCATCATTCTACATTGACGATGTTTTTACTGAAGGGTGGTGGTGAGGGGTTCACCCCCTCATTCGACTTGAGCACCACAAACACGTGGGTGACCAAGCGAGCTGCGTGTCCTTCTTTGCCGTGCGGAGCAATTCAATAAACCGCCCAGGCACAAATCCATTCTAAATACTACTAGTAAGGCACTTGTTCCTAGTAGCTTCTTGTTACTACTAGTAAGGCACTTGTTCCTAGTAGCTTCTTGTTACTACTAGTAAGGCACTTGTTCCTAGTAGCTTCTTGTTACTACTAGTAAGGCACTTGTTACTACTAGCGATGCACTTGTTTCCTAGTTTCTTACTAGTATTAACCACCAGGGGTGGTCCTTCTCTCGTCATCCACTCTCACCTTTTCGGAGCGGACGTGGAGAGCGAACAATGGAGAGCTCGGAGCTGTAAATGAGCTCCGGCCTCACTCCTTGTTTTGGCCAACGAACGCGGCCGTCGCGGAATCCGCCTCACCGATCTCAGGAGGTGACGCGGATCCTCCTCACTGGGATGCTACATGGAGCCGAGCTCTTCTGCATCCTCGAGGCAAGATGCAATGGCCTCCAACCCAATAGCGATGGCCTCCACCTACTAGCTTCCCGTTACTAGTAGTACGGCCAGGAGCCCTAGTAGCGTCCTTGCTCCTAGTAGTAAGGCCAGGAGCCCCTAATAGCTTCTTGTTACTAGTAGCTTCAAAGACATACTAGTAGCTTCTTGCTCCTAGCAGCGATGGCCTCCAACCTAATAGCCGTTTGTTGGCGACATTGTTGCCTTGGAGGGTCGGAGGAGTCTAAGTGTGATTGGTGAGAAGTGACACATGGACACTCATATTGATTGCTTGGATCTGATCTGAGCTCTCAGACTAGGTTTTGGATGATTTTAGAATTTTCCAATGTGTCCATGTCCTTTCAATTTCACCAAGACCCAGAGACTATGCCAGCTTGACCAGTCAAATCATTCAGCATGAAGGCCGAACATGAGACGACCTCAGCCCGCCCCGCCGACCCCGAACACCGGCCCCACGTTGTGACTCCACATCGTCAGAAGTGGCAGAACTGGCCTGCCAAGGTGCATTTGCACTCGAAATGAAACAGTACTAGTAGTTCTGGGTGTAGTGAAGAGTGCTAGGTGTAGCCTTTTCAGGGAGGCTAGTAGGTTGGAGGCCATTACCACTGGTTGCCGGTGAGGCCTGGCATCAAATGGTGCAAGAGCGCCGTTCCGGCGAAGAGAAAAAGCTCAAAGCCCAGAAGGCGATCGAGAATGGGCAGCGTGCTTAAGGTGAACGAGAGTGTGAACGATTCCAGGTGGATTCCAGGTGGGGATTGTATAGTGGGCCCCCAAATAGATACAAACGGAACCTAAAACACTCTTCAATACATTTTCACTTTTCTATATAATTATCTATTTAGGGGTCAATAAAACATGTACGATGCAGTCATGCAGTCATGCAACATCACACACAACACGAGTTGACGGTCAAATGGGTGGTTGACCGGTTGACCAAACTGCAATCCACGGTTTCTTCTGCGAGGTAGTTTCAGTCGACAAAGCCATGTAAATCTTCTTCACCTGTCCTTGTACATGTTTCAGTCCAAACTGAAAGCTTAAACAAATAAATGAAAGCAACTGCAACTAAAAACAGAAAAGGACAGAAAAAGATAAAGGCACAAACAAATAACAACATGAAAGCAAATGAACGCCATCTCTCAGTGCAGTGGACAGGTCATCTCTCAGTTGGCCTCAGATCAGCTGGGAATGGCCTTCACTGGTTGGTGCGCGGCTTGCAAGGCAGACAGATCTGGGTGGATGTGAATCTCAAGTCATGGGGTTTGCAGGATTTCACAGGGGCCATGTTCGCCAAAAAATACGAAACCTACCTTGGATCTTAGAGCGGGTTCGATACGGTCAAACGGGCTTCGCCTGAATCGGTGCGGATGCCGGCCAGCTCCGGTGTCGTCACCGCCTTGCCCCGTTCGTAGCGATGCCGCTCCGTTCGTAGCATCCGCAGCATCCAGGTTCAAGGTCGAACATTTTAAGGTCCGCTCCATCCAGAGCGGTCCAGCGAGTCCGCACCATGCAGAACTTGTGCCATCAGTCGACGTTCATCGATATGAAGAGGCACCCAGACTTGGTGAGATCCCAAAGCTGGCCACTCCTTCAGCCGGTGGTTGAGGACATGGATGTCAAAGAGTCTCGGTTTCAATTCAGGAACCAGTTTTGGGAGAAGACCCTTCAACTCGTTGCTTTGCAGCTCAAATTAATCCAGCTGACAACCCCAATAGCAAAGCGTCAACCAAGATCTGGCGCATGTTTTCTGCGTGCGCGGCGTTCGTTGCGTTGTTAGGCACTTGAACACTTGAAACATACAATTCGACCATAGTCAAACATTCCTTAAGTGCTTCGTGGTCAGAACATACACAAACTATATATTGGATTGCACTGCATGTATATTTTTGCTTTTAAAACTTGCCTTCGATATTCGACATGGTGTATATATAGGTCTGAAGAATCAAGCACATTGGCAAGAATCGTACCGTCTATAGGTATACATACATACATGCATACATACATACATAATTACATCATTACATTACATTATATTACATTGCAGACATTGCATTACATTACATTACATCACATAAATACATACATACATACATACATACATACATACATACATACATACGCGTGCAAGTTCTATTCGGAAAAAAATGAACACCAAAGAAGCAGGAAAAAGCATTGAATAATTGTACATGCAAGGTGCAATGAATGCAGCTGCCAAAGAGGACATACTTGGAGTATTGGCGCCAGGGAAGATACATGTTTGGACACCCAAAGGCATAGTTTATACAAAAGCACGCAAACCAAGCGAATAGGGAAAGCAGAGATGAGGTTTACAACAGTAAGCAGGAAATATACATCAAAGCAACGAACGTATGTACATGGGCCAACGCATAACTTATACAAGAACGATACAGGAAACGCAGTGTCAAGCAAGGAGTTTTTTACATGTCAAAAGAACTTTTCCACCAGCATCAAAACATTGCAATGTAATCACACAGTTTAGTGTTACTGAAACAAGTTCACTATCTGAACAACATGTAGCTTTCATAGACCACGAGACACTCAAGGAATGTTTGCCGATGGCCGAAACTCATGTTCAAGTGCCCACAAACCGTTTTTGCAATGGAGAAACATACTCACAAAAAATCAAAAGAATTCAAGTGCCAGCGGAAAACATATACCAAAAAGACATCGCACCAAGCACCATAGGCGTTTCAACATGGGCGCACACAATTTCCACACACACCAAGAAGGATACATTTCAAATGATATCGTAGGGGATCAATATGAACATATGACAATAAAACGCCACTACCAAAAGAAAGGACCATATATTTTCAATAACGTACGCACTATTTATACACGACAGGTGCAATAAATGCAGTTGTCAAAGGGAGCATAGTTTAAGTATTTGCGCCACGGAAGATATACGTGCTTGGGCATGCGAGCGCTTAGTTAATACATAAAGAAGACTAATGTGTTTCCAAAAGGGACAAAAAATACGAATATCCACAGAAGCAGAACATGCATTTGCCCGCCAACTAAGATTCTATACCAAGGCAATTCAAGGGATGCTCTTCTCAAGCGAAGCAGTATTTTTCATGTCGACATAGGCTTTATACATTCACGCGCAATATGATGTTTCAGTGTCAGTGCGCAATGTGCACCAGGTGTATGGACTTGCAAGCACACAGACTGAGACCGAGACACCACAACATAAGGACACCATCAAAACATCAGCGAACCGCCAAAACAGAATCGATGACCCAGACAGACACTTCCTAAACATGACCGAGACACCGGGACACCACTGCCCAGGCCGCCCAGCTGCCTAAAGAGTGTTCAACCCCATGCTGTTGCTATTGGGGAAGCATTAAGAAATGACTGTTATTTATATATATATATATATTCAATATGTAAAAAAAAAATACGATTTTTTGATTTTTTAATTGACATGACATAATCATAGTTTGTTAATCATAGTAGAAGCCGTTTCAACTCTCTTCACCTCTGCAGCTGAACAATCCGTTTGCCAACGTGTCTTTTGGTTCGATCTCAAGACGTGTTGTTCAACGTGAGGAGTACATGGAGGCCTTGGTGCAGCGCTTTCAGCCTCGCGCACCGCCGGTTCAGCGCTTTCAGCGACATCCTGGAGCGATGGGACCGCTTGCTCCCGGACCATAGACCGGCTGAGAATGGGGCAAAATCTGGACAAGTTCGGGGAGTTTCTAGAGGTGTTCTAATAGCGATGACCTCCAACCTAACCTATTCGCGATGGCCTCCAATCTAGTAGCGATGGTGTTTTGAACATGCTTGAACATGATCGCTTTCTTTGTGCCCGTGCTTCACTGACCAGCTTGTCCATCTCTCATGCCGACTAAACTATTCTTGCCAACTTTTTAAAGGAATTTTTTGCTCTGAAAGTTGCGATGCCGGACATCAAGCTGCATGGCAGAGCCTGCCGTTAAGGGGTCCGGTCATCAAAGAGCAATTTGGGGTCAATCCCATCACATAAGACTCTAGGGTTGTAGTTCTTTTGCGTGTGCAGTAACGAGAAAATATCTAGAATCTAGGTGTTTCTTGGTTTCGTGTATGTTACTGATTGTACCCCAACTTGATTGTGTTCTTTCCTAGAATGATCTAAATTTCTTGCAAGCGATTTGAAGTTCCTTGCACAGAACGGTGAGAGGAAACAAGCGAAAGCGGAAGGGCGGACCTCGTGAGTTCAGGACATGCAGGACATGCATGTTAATGCATGTTAATACATGCATGTTCGTGTAGCATGGCTTCGATGGGTTGGTAATTATAATCGATATGTGGCGTTTGCATGATCTCATGCATTGGTGGCAGTGCAACAGACAATTGAAAATGAATGTTTGAAGATTCCCTGACGGGGCTTCATCAAGCCACTGGGTGTGGGCCTCCGGTAGACACGCACGGTCTGTGGCTTTGCATTCCCAACTAAGACAGACACCAAACCTTTGCACCAAGTTCTTTGTTTCGAAGATCCAACCCTTTGCGCAAATCATCCACTGCGATGCTGGGGTCCGAAGAAGTTTGTTTGGCCAAGAGCCTACAAAAACTCCTTGCGCCTACATCAAGATGTTTTCATGTTGAAACCTAGCTTGTTGTTCTCTTAGACGGTTCTCTCCTTTTGTCTTTCTTCGGACCTTTCTTCCTTTGTGTGTCCTTTGGATCGGAGTATTCTCGGAACCTCGGACTGATGTCATTTCTTCGGTCTCGAAACCGTCCCCGGCAGGCCCAGCGTGCTGCAGAGGCACAGCGTTTTCAGGCGGTGCAAAAGACTGTCCTTGTAGGTTCGGTGGCCCAGATGGGAAGTGGGGCCGCAATAGGCAGTGGGATTTAGAGCGTTTTATAGCTGGAAGCTGCTGCCCAGGGTTGGGTCTTTTTTCAAGTGGACTAAGCCTAAGCGCCTAGTTACTCTACTCTTTGTTTGTCAGTGTTGCATTTACGGGTTTGAGTTGCCAGGTTGCTGGTAAAACCTGGTGAACAAACCCACTTGTCTCAGGACTGCAAGCCACAGTGGGCGTTGTATGGGCTGCTTGGGCCAAAGGCGCTGAGCAAGCCGGCAGTTTTCTTGGAAGTTCTTCCACTAATCCCAATCATGCACAAGTGAAAAAAGGTGGAGAGTCGGGATCTTCCAAATCTGAGCGGTATGGAACTTTGGAACCTTCCACTTGCAATAGGCCCAAGACTCCATGTCCCACAGCAAACTCTTCCGACAGCGCAGCCCTGACAATGTGTAAAGGATTCAGCCCCAACGTCACTGTCCGCCACTGTCAGGGAGTGGGTCCCCACATCGATTTAGCCCCAACGCCTGCTAAACGGCGAAGGAGTGTAGGCGTGAAGTACACAAAACGAGGCACTCCTTTGGTGGTCACTTGGCACGTTCGCAAAAGGCACCAATGCTTTTCTTCCAGCATCTCTTGTAGGATCAGTTCACTCACAATAAGGACCGGTTGAGGCTTAAGGATGAAAAGACATAGCAGTGAAGAGAGAGAGAGAGAGATAAACATAAGGCAACAGTTGAACATATCTGAAGATGTCGTTTAACACTCCCCAAGCAGCCCAAGCATTTGCAAACGCTGAACAGGCTTGGCTAAGCGAAAACGGAAACAGCAACTTCTGCAGCACCTGCGCGCAGCTCAGTTATCCTGATGGGTGCCTTTGTTGTGTGTGTGTGTGTTTACCTGAGGCCTACTAGCGATGGCCTCTCCAACCTACTAGCGAGCTATGGCTTTGCAATGCTTTGCATGATAGTTGATTTGTGTTATACAATTTAGCTGGGTGTCCAATGGTTTCTGGGTCAGCTTGCCGGGCCAACAACTTGCAGAGCACAAATCGTTGAGGTCAAACATGTCATGGCTAAAGTAGCGATGCCCTTGCTCCGTTCGTAGCGATGCCTGCTCGTCTCTTGGCTCAAGACGCATACTATTTTAAATCCGTTTTTTCGACGGCCACGTGGGGCGAACGGCGAATGGGGAGCACTGCCACTCAAGTGGATTTGAACCGGTTGGACTTCCGCAGAGCGGAGCCACGTCCAGAGACCCGTTCGAGACACGGAGGAGAAGTGACGATGACTTCGCTTCAAAGACGTTTTTGTGTTATTTTTGTTATAAGTTATGGTGTTTTCATTTGTCTTTTGCATCAAAGAGGTGTGCCACAATGTGACATGAAACATGTCATGTCATTCATTTCATTCATTTCATTCATTTCACTATATGTCATTTGAATGTGTTAAGCGGGTGGGCGAGAATGGGCATCCGGTAGACTCCCAAAGTGATATGTTTGTGCCGAACACTATGCGTGATCTTATGCCTCAGATTTCAACATTGATCTCGGCACTATGTGTGGAGCCTGCGTATGTCTCCTACTATCGCCGCCAGCAACAGCACCAGGCGGCCAGGGAAGTAGAGATGCTCGGTCAGTGAATTTGAGCGAAGAATCTATTGTTTGGCCAAAGATTTTCGTCTTCGGATGTCTTTGGGTGGGCATGAGGGACACGTTTCTTTCCGATTGTGGATCCCATTCAATTCTCCGAGGAGAGACTCTGCTTGAGGAAACATGGAGTTGGTTCGTTAAGATGGTAGATTCGTGCATCTAAACTAACATGAAAGACTTAGAAGCTGGAGGCAGACTGTTTCCGCCAAAGCAAGGAGCAGCCGTCAAGATGAGCCAATCAATCGCTGAGAAATGCCAGTTGAAGCGCCTATTTTGGAGCGCCAAGAGCCAGGGCAGCAAAGTGCTGTGACCATTTCGGCCATGCAGAAGGCATGTGAGGGTTGATCACAGTTGTCAAATCGAAAGGAACAAGATTCCCTTTGCAACTCTGACCAGTCCTTTGCCTATCAGACGCTGCACGCTTTTTTGAAGCAGGCTATCCACCAAATCAATCCTCTAGGCCAGAAGGTCAACCTTCCTTGGCGCCATCCCCGCTAATCACTTCTTTCTTGCCAAATGGGCTTCCTCGGAAGGAAGTTTCTTAATCGGGGCACGTAGCACTTTTCAAGGTGGACAGCTGAAGGCTGTGACTCATGTGACGAAGCCGCTACACAGATGTCAAAAGAAGAGCTCGCAGATCGTCGCGGATCGTCTGGAAGTGGAAGGGCAGGCTCCTCGGGAACCTCTCAAAATCCCTTTAAGCATTTGTGGTCAAAAAAATTGTTTGGGGTCTCATCTTTTGACAAGGCGTTCACAGGATCTGCGTGCTCACATACCAACTGAACGGACATGAGACTAGCTGGCCTGGAACAAGCGCTCGGGACCCTCATCCCCACTTTTGAACATAACCCATTGACGTCCATTTCGCATGCTGATGGTGGTGGCACATTCTCGTACCAAATGTTTGACCACAGGAGATATTTCATCAGAGTGTACAAGGTCAGACCAAGTCGGATGCCCTGAAGGCCCTTCGGCTCTTTCCTCCAAGTGTTTGGTGTAGCCTGTGGCCCCACCTGCGTGTGTCAATCGTACAAGTCAGACACGTCTCATATCGTCTAGACTCGTGACTCTCTGGCGCGGAAAAACAGGTTCTTACAGTGTGGAACATGTCCTTGTTCAGAATAGTTTGAACAAATTGGACAGCAACAACCTGTCTACAAATGGGGTTTGTTCTTTTGTAGCCTCGAAAGGTGGGGATTGGACACTTGGTGCGATTGGACGAAAGGTGACTCCAAACCTGCGCAGTTTTCGCTCGGTCAGTCCACGAAGCCAGTGAACCAAAGGGAACTGTTGGCCTGAAATGGGGGACCTTTGGTTTGGAACAATCCGTGGCCCCATCTTGCTTGTCTTGCCCAAGATGCATGTCATGACTTCAGAACACTTTTCTTGATTTCACCAGAACTAGTACCAAGCTAGAGTGTACTTAAAAAGCTTGAGCAGTTCCTTCAGAACTTCAATGAACTTAGGGACCTTGGCCATCGCTAGGTTCTTAGAACCTCTCGGACCCTTTTACACCACCTTTTTCGAGGTCCGCCTCCTCGGAGCAGAGCCTTCAACTGGCCTTCGGTGCCTGGTGGCGGCACTGCAACGTCTCGAAGGCGAGCCGTACGACGTCTCGGAACGGCGAGACGAAGCGGGACGAAGCGGAGCGGAGTCGGAGGGCCTTTCTTTGGCCTCGCTACTAGTAACAAAGGGCATCGCTACTAGGAGCAAGAAGCTACTAGGGGCTCCTGGCATCGCTACTAGGAGCAAGGACGCTTCTAGGGGCTCCTGGCCCTACTACCAGGAGCAAGAAGCTACTAGGGGCTCCTGGCCTTACTACTAGGAGCAAGAAGCTACTAGTAACAAAGCTACTAGTAACAAGAAGCTACTACTTATGGCCTCGCCACTGGGGCTCCTGGCATCGCTACGAACGGAGCTTTCGGACACTACTAGGGGCGCTCCTGGCCTTACTACTAGGAACAAGAAGTTACTAGGAACAAGGAGCCTAATAGCGATGGCGTCCATCCTAGTAGCGACCTTTCTTGTTTGAATTGACTGGGGACACGTGTTTTTGACTGGGGAAACTTGATGAATGTGTGAAGTATCAACCATTGCGAGATTTCTTCATCCATGCGTCTCAAACTGGCCTTTGATTGGTTTGTTCTTTGTGGCATAGCCCCGAAGGCGGTCGGGAATGAATCCGATGCACCACACCAATCCCTCCCAACCTCCCTGGTTTGACACCCAGTGAGAAGGAGGGTAGCAGTGAAACGTGAAACCCAAGAAGAGAACCTCAGGCACGACATTCTCGCAGAAGCTCCGCGGCAGAGCGGGCTGTTTTGAAGAGCCTCAGGCAGGGGGGTAAAGGCAAAGAGGTTCAAATGCAAATCCTCCTGAGGGTCAATCGCCACCAGACCAAACCATTGGAGGGACAGAGTTAATTACTAGTAACAAGAAGCTACTAGTAACAAGGGCATCGCTATTAGGAGCAAGGACGCTACTAGTAGCTCCTGGCCTTACTACTAGTAACAAGTAACAAGGATGCTGCTAGGAACGAAGGGCATTTCTACTAGTAAGAAAGTGCATTACTACTAGTAGCATTCTTACTACTAGGAGCAAGAAGTTACTAGTAGCAAAGGGCAAATCTACTAGTAACAAGGAAGCTACGAACAGGGCACTCCTGGCATTACTACTAGGAGCGTTCGGATGCTACTATGCTAGTTTTGAAGTCACCGGAATGTTGCTGAAGCGCCGCGCAGCATTCGAGCGGATTCATAGACGCACGGTCAGACAAGGCGAGACATTTGGGCCACCAGCATGGTGCGCACCAGCTGGAGCTGTTTTTCTTTCATACAGAAAATGCCTCCAACGCTCAACTCAATGAGAAACTCAGATCGGAAGCGCAAAAAGAACAAGAAGCTACTAGGGGCTCCTGGCATCGCTACTAGGAGCAAGGACGCTAATAGGGGCTCCTGGCCGTACTACTATAGGAACAAGAAGCTATACTAGAAGATGATCGGATATTCCCACAGAGATGATACGCCTCGGAGACTGCAGGGGCATCCTGTCGGAGAGCTTCACGGAGTGGAAAGACCTTACGCGCAGTGAAAGGCCGGAGAAAGTGAAGAGGAACGACGAGAAACAAGATAAAACATAGAAAATATATGTACAATTACCTGTCCTATTAGTCTATAGTATATGAAGCAAAAAGAGGCGAATTATAGAGGAGCCTCTCTCACAAGGTTCCCTTGAAAGGGGGCCTTACTTAAAGAGGTCCTGACCTTTTTCTTCTTTTTTTCTTTCCTGAAATGGATGGCCAAGAGGAACCCTGGTACTCTAGACCTCGATTCAACTGAATCGACGGATTCTCCGAGCGGCCAGTTTTTAATGTCCTGCATCATTCTGTGTTTCTAACGTTCGCCAACCTACTGAAGTCTTGAGAAAGTCAACTTGTGATCAGTGATGATCACTGTTCCCATGTTCGCCCGTGTTTCTCCCAAGCCTTCTCTTGTTTGTTTGGCCGGAGGCTTCACGTGCTTGGAGGCCAATTGGCCCGAGCCAAAGGCAACGTGAAGGCCTTGAGCGCCTTGAAGCTGTCCGACAGCCCAATGAAGCGGGACACGGCCGGACACTTCGGTTTTTCATGTTGATGAAAATCGGTTCTTGCCTTTTCCGGCTGGCCCCAAAACGCAATTGAAATTCTGGGTCGTGCCATTCTTTACCTTATATATTTTTTTTAAAGCTTGGAGATGATAGCATTTGGCGATCATGCATCTCCATGTCTCTTGGGGTTCTGCGCGGTTTGTCAGGATACCGTGTCGTTTTTTGACCTACTTGCACCTCAGGCACCCGAACTTAAGCACCGCTGCTTCTGTTGCTGCACAGCACGAGCGTTTGCGCACTCCCAAAACGCTGCACTCGCTGGCAGCGACATTCCAGCCGCTGGAACGCTGAGGAAGACCGTTTTGCAGCCAGGTCCTCAGAAAGTTTGCGACACTTCTGTTGTCCTTCTGCAGGTCTCGTATGGTCTTGTGGCATAGTGTTGTACCATGTTGTACCCGTATGATTTGCCTTCCAAATCCACCCTGTTGGTATAAAACGGCACCTTGCGCAGCGAACGGCACCTTTCTCAGGCAGGAGAGCGGCTGCATGTGTAGGATCCTGATGTGCTGGCAGTTGTGGACCTCAGCCTGAAGCCTCAGCCTGAAGCCTCTGCCGTCGTGACGATGGTGAAAGCCGGCACTCTTCGGATGTCGTCGTTTGAGTGATGGCAGCTGATGTCGTTTGGAAAGTCCCATCGAAACATCTAAGAAGTGTTTCTAGCCACCTTCCATCTTGACATGACAATGTTCGATCTTGCAACATCTATTGTCCAAGGAACTCATGGACTTGTATATATGGCTGCGAGTTTCTTTGCATGGCTGAAGCTCCCCCAGGCGACCTCATCCTACAATCCTGAAAAGATTCGAAAGCCGTGTAAGAGGAAGACGTCTTGTATGTGGAAGCAAGATGCAGCAAAGGGTGGTCAGGACCCAAAGATTTGCCCTCTCCACAAGAGGTGGCCAGCGACCGCGCTCCTGGGAGGGTTTCCTGTGATGTTAGGAAAGGAGATTTTGACCACTCCTGACCTTTACACTTCCTGGCCAAGTCGTATTCAACAACGAAAAATGACAGTCAACTAACCGTGCTATCCGACAAGTGACTTGGTATTCATTGGCGAACCTTTGGGCTTCCAAGGTCTTGTTTCCTTGTCCTATCATGCCTGTTGCTCACCATGAACTGCCTTTCTGACCACCTTCACGTCACCCAAGTGAAAAAGAAATTCTCGTCCATTGGAAACTGCGAACGCAAGGAACAGCTGGCCATCCAAAAGGAGCGCCGCCGACTGGCGCGCACCGCTGGGCTGGGCCGCTCATCAGCCCGGAATGCCCAGAAGGGACGTCGGACAAGGGAACAAGGGACAAGCGATGGCCTCCAACCTACTAGCGATGGGGAACAAAGGAAACATCGCTTGTGCTGGAGTTCATGTGTCAAAAAGCATTCTAAGTAGAGAGTACTGGGTAGTTTTTGGTCCAAACACGTCGACTTTTTCTAGCATGTTGTTGCTGCACCGGTAGCAGTAGTCTCGTGCGATGCGATGCCTTGCATACTAGACGAAGCTTCCAAGGGCAAACAGAGTATGTTCCCTTCAGGTTTCCTTGAATTTGATGTGTTGAACGATAATCTTGGGGCAAGCTTTTGGGGAGAGAAGAGAGACTTGAGTGTGCTACAGTTGCACAGCCTTTGCCTGATGAGTTACCATTCGCTAAACGCCATAACCTGTACCAACGAGTTAAGAAATGCCTTCGTACAAAAGTCTCGCTTTATACAATTTCCTTGGATTCTTAAATTTGAAATTTAGATGCTTGATGGACTTGATCGTCACCTTTTTGTTTACTTATTCGCTATTGTTTGGCCAGGGGATATCCGGTTGAACTAGCGGTGGCTTCAGGCATGTGTTGGTACATACTGTTGGTGTAAAGGTCTAACCTCCAGTACCCCCCAATGGGGAAGGACTGTGAGGTGCGTTTGGAGTTGCTCTAGTTGTGTGTGGGAGAGAAGAGAGATCTTAGGATGATCGGCGAATGTATACTGCGACAATTTGCAATGTGGACATAGTGAGTTCCGAGAACGGGTTATGAGGCACAAGGTCACCACGATGTTGGACGCAATTCCTCGCTCATTTGGATAGTTTGTTTGCACACTCTTCACTCCGTTCACTCTCGGGATGTGTACATTCGGAGGCTGCCCTGCTTCCAGCATCCTACCAATCAACATATATGAGCCAAGCAAGTTACTCTCCTGCCGGCGAGTGCTTGAAAACAAGAAGTCATCAGGCACGTAGCTGCAATTGGAACGCCCTAAATCCTTGTTCCAATTTGGGCGGACGTTGCCAAACAGTCTAAATCCATTGCCAAACGTATTTTTGGGATTGTTGGAAGGTCGCTTTGTTTGAACTCCTGGTAGTTTGGAGGTGTGTCATGTGTCAAGGCCCGATCTATGTTTTCTCAAAACCTACATAGCTGAAAGAAGATGTCAGGGCGACATTGAAGACTGAAGACGTCTCAACTGACGATCCAACAAAGAAACACCGAGATGGAACTGAAGGTTTCAGCATCGTTCTTTTTAGGGATCCTCTTCAGAAATCAAACAGTAGCCAAAACCCTCTTTCGAAGGCTCCGGACGCTTGACAGCAGAACCCAAGAAGACCCCACCACTGCAAGTAGCAGAGACCTCATGTCACACATGTTTTCTCATTACCTCATCTTGAAAGCCATCGCTCTTAGGTTGGAGGCCCTCGCTGTTGGAGGCCATCGCCATTAGGTTATTAGGTTGGAGGCCATTGCTATTAGTAACTCAAAAGAAAGTTGTTTTTTAGTCTCCTCATTACTCCTCACTTGCCTTACGCCTGGGCCGCCATGGCCCGGGCCATCCTGGCATTGGCCGTTGCGGTGACCGGCGCAGACGGGACGGTGGCGGTGACCGGCGCCACGGGGAAGTTAGGACGACACGCGGTGGAGCAGCTGGTGGCGGCAGGCGATGGCTCGATGGTTGTGCGGAAAGAATCTAGTAGCTTCTTACTACTAGCGATGCACTTCTTACTACTAGCGATGCACTTGTTACTAGTAGCGATGCACTTGTTACTATGGATGGGGATTGTTCGGCGCAATATTTACCGGTTGGTTGGGTTTTGGGATGTTTTTTTGGGAGCATGCTGTGCCATGCAGTTTCTCCATCCCTTTTTGGACCATAGCATCTCGCCACTGAACCCCTTCGTGAGGCCATCCAGTGCGCTGCCTGGTGCGCTGCCAGGTTGGTGCCGTTGGTCGGCGAGATAAAGAGGCCACCAGCGAAGAGGCCGACTGCCACGCATCAAGATGTGTGCGTGTTGCATTTTTATATAGTTCTTGGGTGTAGTTTCAACCGTGGAGAGGAGCTTGTTTGGGAGAAAGCAAAAGCAAAATGGTGCGGAAATTAGATGGAGTGGCCTTGTAGGAAAGCACCGGGCAGTGGAGGTCTCTCCGCAAACGCATGCGAAAGGGGGTAAGTCAGAGATCAGTTCTTGTTTAAGAATACCGCACATGGAAGACCTACACCTACACCGCACAGCCCTTGACCTTACTCCCACTTGTTCCTACTAGCTTCTTGTTACTACTAGTAAGGCACTTGTTACTACTAGCGTGGCACTTGTTTCTAATAGCTTCTTGTTACTACTAGTAAGGCACCTGTTACTACTAGCGTGGCACTTGTTTCTAATAGCTTCTTGTTACTACTAGTAAGGCACCTGTTACTACTAGCGTGGCACTTGTTTCTAGTAGCTTCTTGTTACTACTAGTAAGGCACTTGTTACTACTAGCGTGGCACTTGTTTCTAATAGCTTCTTGTT
>CAXIVM010001804.1:0-27729 GCA_964035705.1 Porites rus | reverse complement strand
CCTAGTAGCGATGCCAGGAGCCCCTATAGTAGCTTCTTGTTCCTAGTAGCGTTCTTGCTCCTAGTAGTCCGGCCAGGAGCCCCTAGTAGCGTTCTTGCTCCTAGTAGCGATGCCCCTTCAGTAGCTTCTTGTTCCTAGTAGCGTTCTTGCTCCTAGCAGTAGGGCCAGGAGCCCCTAGTAGCGCTCTTGCTCCTAGTAGCGATGCCAGGAGCCCTATAGTAGCTTCTTGTTCCTAGTAGCGTTCTTGCTCCTAGTAGTACGGCCAGGAGCCCCTAGTAGCGCTCTTGCTCCTAGTAGCGATGCCAGGAGCCCCTATAGTAGCTTCTTGTTCCTAGTAGCGTTCTTGCTCCTAGTAGTACGGCCAGGAGCCCCTAGTAGCGCTCTTGCTCCTAGTAGCGATGCCAGGAGCCCCTATAGTAGCTTCTTGTTCCTAGTAGCGTTCTTGCTCCTAGCAGTAGGGCCAGGAGCCCCTAGTAGCGCTCTTGCTCCTAGTAGCGATGCCAGGAGCCCCTATAGTAGCTTCTTGTTCCTAGTAGCGTTCTTGCTCCTAGCAGTAGGGCCAGGAGCCCCTAGTAGCGCTCTTGCTCCTAGTAGCGATGCCAGGAGCCCCTATAGTAGCTTCTTGTTCCTAGTAGCGTTCTTGCTCCTAGTAGTACGGCCAGGAGCCCCTAGTAGCGTTCTTGCTCCTAGTAGCGATGCCCCTATAGTAGCTTCTTGTTCCTAGTAGCGTTCTTGCTCCTAGCAGTAGGGCCAGGAGCCCCTAGTAGCGCTCTTGCTCCTAGTAGCGATGCCAGGAGCCCCTATAGTAGCTTCTTGTTCCTAGTAGCGTTCTTGCTCCTAGCAGTAGGGCCAGGAGCCTCTAGTAGCGCTCTTGCTCCTAGTAGCGATGCCAGGAGCCCCTATAGTAGCTTCTTGTTCCTAGTAGCGTTCTTGCTCCTAGCAGTAGGGCCAGGAGCCCTAGTAGCGCTCTTGCTCCTAGTAGCGATGCCAGGAGCCCCTATAGTAGCTTCTTGTTCCTAGTAGCGTTCTTGCTCGTAGCAGTAGGGCCAGGAGCCCCTAGTAGCGTTCTTGCTCCTAGTAGCGATGCCAGGAGCCCCTATAGTAGCTTCTTGTTCCTAGTAGCGTTCTTGCTCCTAGTAGCGATGCCAGGAGCCCCTATGGTAGCTTCTTGTTCCTAGTAGCGTTCTTGCTCCTAGTAGTACGGCCAGGAGCCCCTAGTAGCGTTCTTGCTCCTAGTAGCGATGCCAGGAGCCCCTATGGTAGCTTCTTGTTCCTAGTAGCGTTCTTGCTCCTAGTAGTACGGCCAGGAGCCCCTAGTAGCGTTCTTGCTCCTAGTAGCGATGCCCTTTGCTCCTAGTAGCGTCCTCGTCAAGATGAACAGAGATTTCTGGGTCCATGGGCGAATCATGAGGTCCATCTATGGACGTCGAGATGGAGCAGCCCGTCAGGCTCACTTCCGAACTTCCGAACGGTCTGAGGGTGGAAGAACCACCAATTCAAAGAAGTGGCGTGCCCGCGGAGACGTTTCATGTGCAAAACCAATTCAAAACTCATCCTTTCCAGTTGCTGAGAGCTGAGTATCTTGTCCTATTGCTAGCCTCAAAGTCGGGCTTCATGACCAACAGCGTCTTGGCTTCGAGCAGCTCTTCCAAAGACCTTCTTAGGTCCTCACAAACGTTCCAGCTGCAGAGCATTCGAGTGGGCTCACAACTGCACGCATTCGCATCACGCGTCACGACCCTTTGCGAATCCCACTCCCCACGGCCGATGGGCCGCCTTGATCTCGCTCTCCATACGGCTGATCCTTGGCATGGGGGGTCTCTGCCGTAAGACGGAAATGGCCAGGATTCACGGAATCCCTTTCTTTTCTCCAAAGTAACAAATGATTGAAAGCCAAAAATACTAATTGATGTGCAAAAAAGAGGAAAATCACTGCGTATCAAATTGGTTGCGTGTTAGGCTTGGAGTGCAGTGCTCATTTGGGGAGGCACGAGATGCCAAAAAGGCTACTGACACCAGCATCATAGCTGTCGTGCTCAACCAAAAGAGCAAGCGAGATTAGATCCAGACACGCCAAGGCACTGAACTTTTAGCTGCGGCGACTCCATCTGGAAGCTTGGCGACTGAGGAATTCCAGGAAAGTCCTTGGCATGGTTTGAACTCATAAACACAGAGTTCGTGAGTCCAAAGACAGAAACAGTCCCAACAGTATCCATTAGAGCACAGATTGAAGGAAGCTCCAAACACTTGGCTGCCTTCTTTTTCATGTTGAAGCGCAATCCCTTTCGCAAAACAAACACGCAAGGATTTGTCAGCAGCAACTTTTCCCATCTTAGCCATTCCAGAGTGATTCCGGACTTCACGTCGGATTCTGCATCATTTATAACTATCTGCGGGAGTGTCTTTTGCACTGCAGTGAGGGAAGTGGTGAGAAGGACGGAGTGTGCGCAACTTCAAAACGTTCTTCA
The DNA here is from genome assembly GCA_964035705.1 of Porites rus. Classification (NCBI taxonomy): domain Eukaryota; kingdom Metazoa; phylum Cnidaria; class Anthozoa; order Scleractinia; family Poritidae; genus Porites; species Porites rus. The sequence continues at coordinate 25,261 of CAXIVM010001804.1, read as the reverse complement.
CGACCATGAGGGCTTCAATGGCCCGGCCCAAGCTTTACACATTGCGCTCGTCGCACGGACTAGACTCTGGTGCCTCACAATCTTTGGGATCTGGCTGTGTCACCAAAGACCAACCTTTCCAAGTGCTTGAAGTGCGTTGGTTGGATCGACAACACCGCGGGAAGAGTCCCGGGATAATTTTCAGCAGCAGCCCGGTGAAGTTCGCGTCAAAGAAGAGTGCCGCTAGCAGCACGATGGGCTGAGAGTGCTCCAGGGCGCTCTCCAGCAGAAGCATGGAGGCAAAGCTTCCTACCTGGACTGGTTTAAAATCAAGTCCGGCGTTTGAAGAAAGCAAATCCGATCAAATCTAGCAGTGGCGTGTGTCTTGTGCAATCCCGTCCCAAAAAATGAAATAGCAGTCTCATTGCATGTCCGACTACGTTCTTGTTGGATGCGAAATGCACTAAGGCTGCATTGATGACTTGCGTCAGGATTTTCACGATGTTCATGATGGTGATCGTGAGAATGATACCTCGTAGGGTATCATCGAACCAACATCAAGCACGGCCGTGGGCCCCAAATCCCGATTTTTGTGTGATTTAGATTCCTCCAACTTCTAAAAGGTCTTCTGACAAAAAGATAAGTCGAATTTCCAGGTCCGGCGCCTTGAGTTGTTCAACGTTCAGAGTTGAAAACACCTTTACATGGATCGGCCAGATCGGTCTGAAACAAAATTGGTTCACTGGGTGCCCCACCTCCTGGTACAAGATGCTGCCAATCCACGGCAAGACTAGAGCTTTGCCAAATCTCTGACACCTGAGCCGCACATACACAACATGTTCCATACGGAGCGCATGCACAAGTGGGCCTCACCTTGCAGGTTCGGGTCAAAGAAGGTCGCGCGGCCTCGCCCGGCCTCGCAGGAATCGTCGGAGCTCTCGGTCTCGGTCTCGGTCTCGTCGCTTCGGTGGAGCCCCGGGCGGCGGAAGCAGAGAGCGTAGATCGCCTCGGGGGCGCGCCGAACGGTGCGTCGCGGTGCGCCCCGCAACGCCCCGCGGTGCCCGGTCCGAGGCATTCGATCCAGTGGCCAGGGACGAAGCGATCAACAGTTTGAGACCAGACCACACCACGTTGAGGCAAAGCTCCAGAGATCCGATCTCCTCACGTTGCGCAGGCATAAAAAGGAGTGCCTAAGGAAAGGAACTAAGCAGAGTGAGCAAAGCTTGGATGGAATGTTCAAGCATGTGCCAAACATGTGAAAATACGGACAGAAAGACAGACAGACAGACAGACAGACAGACAGACAGAAAGAAAGAAAGGTCTGCGGAGAAGTGTGTTTCAAAAGAATACACGTCTTCTTGTGTCATGGATGGCTTTTTCACCTCGTGGTTGCAAATCTCGTTGATGGTGTTGGGTGTTGCAAAGAAGGAGGGCAGCAGTGCTAGTGCGAGGCACAGGCAAACGATGACCAGGCCCGCCATCGGTGCATCGGAGGACCTCACCGGTCCACAAGCATACATCGCCTGTAGCACCAATAGCATAATCGAGGCACTGTTCTGTAGCCAACTGAAGGCGATAACCTGGTCGAATAAAACCACGCTGCACATTGCTGCACATTATTAAGGCAAGCAGAGAGGGACTCCAAATACTTGGATGGAACAATGATGAGCATCAACCAATAATTATGTGTTGTGTCCCTGAAAATCCATGGAACCTTGCGCGCAAACCAGTCTTGTCATGCAGGAATTGCTACTCTTTCGGAAAATGAAACTGCGGCGCCTCTGGAGACAGTCCAAGTCCATCCTGAAGTCTGTCCTCTTCACAGATTTACTTTCCCTCAATACCCTCCATCTGTTTTTCTTATTGTCCTAAAACATTCAAGGTGTTGCTGGCACACGGCAGGCCACTAACCACCAATGAAAGACACGAAAACTGACCCCGAAACAGTAGATTGGGGGTGCCTCAACTCCCCCAAAAATGCATTTGGAATTTCAATAAAGGTGTCAAACTATTTTCAACATCATTCAAGTTGCCCATGGCGTTTGCAAATGCATCTCATTGAAGGCATCACAGGATGTGGCAGAAATGATGGGATTCACAGAAAAGGATACCGCAGCGTAGACCATCAAGACCGTCCTTCAAAATGCAAGTGAAAAAAGGACGAGCAGAGTTTTGCACTTGTAATTGCTGCTGGGTTGGTGATATCTGATACGATCCATTTGTCTGATGTGCCGTATGTGACATAGCCACAATGGTCGCACTGCAGCCAAGGCTCCCGTAGAATGCAAGCAGTTGTTTAGCAGGACATGTGAAGCACCAATACTGGCGCACCAATGCAAGACAGCCAACGAAGAATAGACCGCAGAAAATGCCGGCGGCATCTGCACTGAATTGCACTTGTCGTAAAGTGTATAGACCTGAATCAGCATCTTGTTCATTCCTTGGCGCATTTGTATCCTAGAAGACAACCACTGGTTTGGAAAGAAAAGAATCAGGTACATTTGGAGTTCCTTGCGATTCCACCGTCACACAGCACCACACACCCTCCGGATCCTACGGAGCGAAACAGGCCAAGCAATGGCAGAATGGCCAACGGCAATGGCATGAAATTTGTTGATTAAGCAATGGCAACATTTGGCATGTGTCCATAAAGTCTAACAAGTAGTGCATGCGTGTGTTTGTTGGACACTGCTGTTTTCAAAGGTGTGTGAACCGTTTCAATGCGCAGCATAGCACACGTACCCATCGTGACATGCAAAAACCGGGGAGCATCTTCCGGAACCGGCTTTGGAGCCCGCCAGAAAGTTAGCACGAAAAGCGTGACCCGATTTCCGCATCTCAGCCTGACAATGTGTTAGCATGTTAGTGTGACCCATGTCAGCGTGACAGCCTAACAACTTGTCAGCGTGACACCACGCCAGCATATCAACGTCATAAAATGTCACACAACGACACCATGTCAGCTTATCAGCTGGGAACAGCTGGGAACACCTCACTGTGTCAGAAAGACAACATGTTAGCAGGTGAGCAAAGACAACATGTCAGCGTGGCCAGCATCATGACGTGTGAGCACTGCAGTGGCGACATGACCATAGCTTCCCAAAACCCCTCCGGAACCTGCTCCCGAGACTTCCTCCAGAACCTGCTCCGGAGTCTGTACTATGGTTACTACTAGTAGCAAGTGCATCGCTGCTAGTAACAAGTGCCTTACTAGTAGTAACAAGAAGCTATTAATCTATTTTAAATTAATAGCTTCTTGTTACTACTAGTAAGGCACCTGTTACTACTAGCGTGGCACTTGCTTCTACTAGCAAACCTTGTTACTACTAGCTTCGCTGGGGAAAAAGACTGCGCGTCACTTCGCACGTCACTTCGCATCAATTCGTTTCACCGTGCTTCAGTGAATAGGCCGTGATGAACATGATGGGCCCAGCCAGGATGAGACCGAAAAGCACTGCTGTGGCGATCAGCTCAGCGGCTTCGGGGTCGAACTGAGACGCGAAGACGATGGGTGCGCTGCTGGTGGGGATGGCGCCATAGAAATAGGTGAAGTCGTGCAGAACCTTGATGTCACCTGAAAGCATCAAAGGCGTGCCTTTTTGGAGCACTTGTTGGATCGAATCTAAATCTAAACATTCCAACGAAACATATTGGAACAAAGACACCTTTTTTTATCCTTTTTTCGAGGTAGTCGGCAAAGTCCTAGTGCCTTAGGCATTGGCTACCAGCGCCACTGCTCTTTGGAGCACGGTGCTCAAAAGGTCTTGCATTTGCCTATGCCTGCCTGCAAGAAGCTTCCACGATCTGACGCAATGGAGCGGTTACGGAAGGATGGAAGTGATGAGATGACGAGCGATGATGCAATGAAGAGGGTCAGCAAATGTATGAATGCAAGAATGTGATAGAGAGACGGAAGTTGGTCAGCGGTTACAGCGCTACAAACCCTTGCAAAACCGAGGGCAACTTCCGGAAGATGTGGCAAGTTGTTTGTCATCAAGACTTGTCCACCAATTTCTGACGCATAAGCGGCAGGGCATCTTGCAAGCTATGGAGGTAAGAATGGGGCCTAACTTGCTCAAGGTCGATGTTCAACCAAGGCATTTCTCCGATCAAGTCCCAATGTGATTCGATCAAGTCCCTAGGCTTCTATTGCCCCACATGACGATATTTCCAGTGACGAAACCTGAGCCCATTGACCTCCTCCGCGCACCAAAGCGGTACCAAAGGTATAGCTCAAATATGCGCAAACCACCACCTGAGGCGAAAACGTGGGTTTCGGAAAGGAGAGAAAGGAGAGGGCGTCCTCATGTCTCTGAAAACGTCCATAAATCTTCGTCCTGATTTCCCTCTTGCCCATCTGATCTGATCCAATCAGAACGGAACGACGTGTCTAGAAGAACCGGAGTAGCCTTCCTACCCCCCCCGTGTTCCGCCTTCATCAAGACTAGTCCAACAGCCCAGACAGAGACGCGAGGAGTTCTCAAGGAAGTGCCTGTGAGGAAAAGAGCTGACATGCCGAAGGGTGCTGTAAAGAGATCAATAAAGTCAGAAAGAGGATGTGGTAGTCCTTGGATTGAAACTTGAAACAATGTTCAAAAAGAGCTCAAGGACAAACTCTCTTACACAGGCAAACCATGTAGTAACGAACACTCTTCTGAGTGATCTGGTCATCTAGCGTGAGATGAAGCGTTTATTCAGAAGGGCCACTCATAGTCTGCGGGTGTGAATTCTCCAATAAAAGCAACACAGGCTTAAGAATGGTTAGTGTGGTGCTTTGCCATGCACAAAAGAAGTGAATGCACTCAACCAATGAGTCAAAGAAATATATAGTTACAACCGCAACATTTATAGTTTGGTTAATAAGACGACTCTCCAACACAGAAAATATCACATCTACTGAGCATGAATAGGCAAGCAAACATTCTAGACACAGACCAAGCAGTCGGATTTTTCCATTTTCTTCAACCAGACTATTGCCAAAGATGATCTTGAAGAGCAAACCAGCCTTGGTAGCAAGCAGATGGCTCAGTTTGGAGGGTCCAAACACAGTGATTCACTGACAGTCCGTTCGGAGATTCAACATCGGATTCGAATAATACCTTGGTGGGGCTCGGAGCTCTCAAAGAGGTTTTTTGGGGGGACAAGCAGAAAGGAGATTTGTCTGCATTTTGAAGTCCAAGGACACAAGTCATGAAGATCACAGGATTCGTTGCCAAGTCATATAGGATATTGGTAAAGATTTGGCAGTAGCTCTGCCCAGTTCCAGTTCTGATGGCCCCACCGATCGCAAAAGCGATCATGGTCAAGGGATGAAGACGAAGGAGCCAACAAGAGCCTCGGAGCCAGTCGGTTCGCGAGATCGTGGATCGAAGAAGGCAGAGCGGCGGATGTGTTTCTTTTTTGGATTAACGACACCTACGGTTTTTGCTACAGGATCCACAGATCAAGGATATCTACAGATCAAAGGGATCCTTCTGCTCACGGGCTTGATCTCTTCATTTTACTTTTCGAATCATTAGTACCAGTACAAGTCAAGAATGTGTTCCTTTCGCTGCCACCACTCAACTCTCTGCCTCTGGTCTTTGACTTTCTTCACTTGGGTCTTTGACTCGAACTATAGATTTTTTACTAGGGGCTCCTGGCATCGCTACTAGGAGCAAGGACGCTACTAGGGGCTCCTGGCCTTACATTTTTTACATGTAAAAAATCCAAAGAAAAGATGCCATAATAAAGACCTGAGACGTTCCCGGTGATATAAATGGACATGTCCTTCTCATACAAGGCATCAATCACTGGGAAGCCGATGGCGAAGTCATTGGAGGCCACTGCGAAGAAGGCGAAGACGGTGGCGGTCAAGATCCGCTGTCCGCGAGACCTGACAGGTCACACCGCTCCAATTCGATGAACTTCCTGAGTTCGCTTGGAGCGAAAATACTTCACAACCCTTTGCGGAAGTTCGTTGAGGCATGAAACACATCCAAAAGTGTCAGAAACAAGAGGGGTGAAGCTCTTAGAAGTCCAAGAGGACCGTCGACCGAAAAGGGGCGTAAGGCGTGGTAAGGGCAAATGCAGAACCCAGCTGAGTACGGGCGAACGCAGAGTACGGGACCTGAGGCTGCGTCGCATCGAAATGGTGTTCTGGCTTTTTCATGCGATGCTTCTTCGCACTGCTCGAGCACTCAAGCTCGCCTGCGGGGTTGAAAGACCGCATATGCCAAGAGCCAGGTGAGCACCATCACAGCGATCTTGCCCAGGCTGCAGGCTCCAATGACCCCGTAGTTCACGGAGTGCAACTCCGCAGTGGCCACAGTGTTGAAAATCAACAAGGGAAAGACCAGGGAACCTGGAATGCAACAAGAGATGTGAGAAGAAAGCAGGCTTTGAAATGCCGCCTTTTCGGGACCTAGTTGACCTGAAAGGGGCCCAGTTACAGCTCAAACACTCTTGTCCTTCGGCTTTAGGCGCGGCGGACGCACCGCCGCCGCACCGCGACCGCGATGGTGCACGTTCCTTTCGAGACACCAATAAAGAAGCCGATGCCTTTCAGGTGGCCTTCCTCTGGCGTTATCAGTTGCAAGCGAACGCAGAAGAAGCCTACCAGAATGGCCACCATCGTGACCAGCAGGGTATTGAACAATCTCATTGTGGGACTCGCCATGGCTGCTCACGGCAAAGACTATCTGCCTTGATCCCACCCTAATCGTCTGATTCTCCTCTTTCTCTCATGGCCGGCAATGTGTTCTTTCGGAAAGGCTGCCAAATTTCCGTGCGAAAGTTTCGGAGTTCCCACCTCTCAATTAGCTGCCTGCCTCTAGCCTTTGTCAAGAATTTAATGCTGTCAGCAGTTTATCAGACGAGATTGTCTCGCTCTGATCTGCAACGGCAACGCAAGGGCCCAACCAGTTGGATTGCCACAATGAGAACATTTATTTTAATCCACATGGAGACATGCTCCGCCACTCATCTCCAAGCCCTCTATCTGTTGGAGATACAAAGAGCGCGATACCAAAAGCTGATTGGTTTGGAGAGGCAACCATCATTGGCTATCCTGAAGACCTGACCCTTACACCTCTCAGAAGTCAAAGAAGGATTCGCCTTTGTATTTCAGGTAATGACCAGGATTTCCAAAAAAACATATGGGCTTCCCAGCGTCTGGGTCAACCTCCTTAGGCTGCTTCGCTAAAAATCACCCTCTTCGGAACAGGGCTACTCTCTTTGGAACGCACCAAGCATCTGTCCGCACTGGCGTCATAGAAGGTGCGGGCGATGGCGGCAATGCCACAGGGAGCCCACCAGCCTAACCAGTCGAGAGAGGCAGACGACCCGAACGGGTTAGGCTGCTAATAGCGAGACTCTTACAGGAAACTTTAAGGAACCTAGTAGCGATGGCCTCCAACCTAATAGCGATGGCCTCCAACCTAATAGCGATGGCCTCCAACCTAATAGCGATGGCCTCCAACCTAATAGCGATGGCCTCCAACCTAATAGCGATGGCCTCCAACCTAATAGCAATGGCCTCCAACCTAGTAGCGATGGCCTCCAACCTAATAGCGATGGCCTCCAACCTAAATAGCGATGGCCTCCAACCTAAATAGCGATGGCCTCCAACCCATTAGCGATGGCCTCCAACCTAATAGCAATGGCCTCCAACCTAATAGCGATGGCCTCCAACCTAAATAGCGATGGCCTCCAACCTAATAGCGATGGCCTCCAACCTAATACCGATGGCCTCCAACCTAAATAGGGATGGCCTCCAACCTAAATAGCGATGGCCTCCAACCTAATAGCGATGGCCTCCAACCTAATAGCGATGGCCTCCAACCTAATAGCGATGGCCTCCAACCTAATAGCGATGGCCTCCAACCTAAATAGCGATGGCCTCCAACCTAATAGCGATGGCCTCCAACCTAATAGCGATGGCCTCCAACCTAATAGCGATGGCCTCCAACCTAAATAGCGATGGCCTCCAACCTAAATAGCGATGGCCTCCAACCTAAATAGCGATGGCCTCCAAACCAAATAGCGATGATCGCCTCCAACCTAAATAGCGATGGCCTCCAACCTAAATAGCGATGGCCTCCAACCTAAATAGCGATGGCCTCCAACCTAATAGCGATGGCCTCCAACCTAAATAGCGATGGCCTCCAACCTAATAGCGATGGCCTCCAACCTAATAGCGATGGCCTCCAACCTAATAGCGATGGCCTCCAACCTAAATAGCGATGGCCTCTAACCTAAATAGCGATGGCCTCTAACCTAAATAGCGATGGCCTCTAACCTAAATAGCGATGGCCTCCAACCTAAATAGCGATGGCCTCCAACCTAATAGCGATGGCCTCCAACCTAAACAGCGATGGCCTCCAACCTAATAGCGATGGCCTCCAACCTAATAGCGATGGCCTCCAACCTAATAGCGATGGCCTCCAACCTAAATAGCGATGGCCTCCAACCTAAATAGCGATGGCCTCCAACCTAATAGCGATGGCCTCCAACCTAATAGCGATGGCCTCCAACCTAAATAGCGATGGCCTCCAACCTAATAGCGATGGCCTCCAACCTAAATAGCGATGGCCTCCAACCTAATAGTGATGGCCTCCAACCTAAATAGCGATGGCCTCCAACCTAATAGCGATGGCCTCCAACCTAATAGCGATGGCCTCCAACCTAATAGCGATGGCCTCCAACCTAATAGCGATGGCCTCCAACCTAATAGCGATGGCCTCCAACCTAAATAGCGATGGCCTCCAACCTAATAGCGATGGCCTCCAACCTAATAGCGATGGGCCTCCAACCTAATAGCGATGGCCTCCAACCTAATAGCGATGGCCTCCAACCTAATAGCGATGGCCTCCAACCTAAATAGCGATGGCCTCCAACCGAATAGCGATGGCCTCCAACCTAATAGCGATGGCCTCCAACCTAAATAGCGATGGCCTCCAACCTAAATAGCGGTGGCCTCCAACCTAATAGCGATGGCCTCCAACCTAAATAGCGATGGCCTCCAACCTAATAGCGATGGCCTCCAACCTAATAGCGATGGCCTCCAACCTAATAGCGATGGCCTCCAACCTAAATAGCGATGGCCTCCAACCTAAATAGCGATGGCCTCCAACCTAAATAGCGATGGCCTCCAACCTAATAGCGATGGCCTCCAACCTAATAGCGATGGGCCTCCAACCTAATAGCGATGGCCTCCAACCTAAATAGCGATGGCCTCCAACCTAATAGCGATGGCCTCCAACCTAATAGCGATGGCCTCCAACCTAAATAGCGATGGCCTCCAACCTAAATAGCGATGGCCTCCAACCTAAATAGCGATGGCCTCCAACCTAATAGCGATGGCCTCCAACCTAATAGCGATGGCCTCCAACCTAAATAGCGATGGCCTACAGCCTAATAGCGATGGCCTAGCGATGGCCTCCAACCTAAATAGCGATGGCCTCCAACCTAAATAGCGATGGCCTCCAACCTAATAGCGATGGCCTCCAACCTAAATAGCGATGGCCTACAGCCTAATAGCGATGGCCTAGCGATGGCCTCCAACCTAAATAGCGATGGCCTCCAACCTAAATAGCGATGGCCTCCAACCTAATAGCGATGGCCTCCAACCTAAATAGCGATGGCCTCCAACCTAATAGCGATGGCCTCCAACCTAAATAGCGATGGCCTACAGCCTAATAGCGATGGCCTAGCGATGGCCTCCAACCTAATAGTACCTAATAGCTCCTCTGGGCTTCCCGCTGACAACGTGGAGGTGACCTGCTTCATCCTGGCATTCGACTGTTAAGCACCAAGAGCGAAGCACACGGACCGTGGACCTCACCAAAGAGTCCGACACAGGACAAAAGGTTTCGAATCCAGTCCAGACGCGAAAGCAAAGTTTGTACAGAAAGTTCGTGCGAGGTCTGCCAGACTGTGGGACCAAACCACTTCTTTCGTGGGTCTTTTCAAAGGGAAGGAGGAGAGAGCTGAAGGACCTTCGCAAACATATCATCTTCGCACGTAAGTTGGCAGTCCTTGAATTGAAGGACAGACATCTACAAACATCCTTCATACAGTGACTTACTGAGCAACCGATGCGAGACCTGATGGGCCATTCGTTGCCCACAGTTCTGAGTTCTGGCCTTGCATCATTGCTCCTGAGCTGCTTCTGCAGGTGTCCCATCTCATTCTCCGTCCTTCGAAGCAAAGCCTGTCACAACGGGCTGCTTGGTGACATTCGGCTTGCTCTGGCTTCAGCTTAACAAGAAGCATATGTTCGCTACTAGAGGCTCCTGGCATCGCTACGAACGGAGCAAGGACGCTACGAACGGGGCTCCTGGCCTTACTACTAGGAGCAAGAAGCTAATTTAAAATGTCTTATCGGGTGTCGAACGACGTGTTGATCTTCCAACAAACAAAGTGCACGAGTTAGATAAGCCATGGAATTCCAGGACCCCCCAGGACTCTTTGGTCGCAAAGCAGGTACTGTAGAAGTTCCATGATGTAAAACGCTGAAGTACTGAGGTCCTCCAGGTCTTTCAAAGCTTCCTTTGAGGCAAATGAAGCTTGGAAGTCCTGAAGATCATCATCAAGCGGCCCAAAGAAATGCGTTTGGAAAGAAATCAATCTCAAGATTCACACTGAAAGTCCATTTCACCCTCAAAATAGCCTCCAGAAAGTGTCGAGGGGCAGCACATGACCTTTATCTCACGATCCACAACACGTCATAATGTCTAGAGGACCAAACTGCAGTTTGTTTCCAGATTGGTAGAGAGAGAGGGAGCGGGTAAATAATTAAAACTCAACAAATGAATGATAGAAATAGTACTGCAGTAGAAAATAATGGCCCAGTCATGTCCGGTCTAAAGATCTAAGAAAGGGGTAGAGCAACCAATAGAATAACAAAATGTACAGATAAAATATTGGGAGAGAACCTCAACCAGAAAGGCTGAGCTTCAGCACCTTGGAGAGCTGGCTTTGAGCATCTGCCATTCTATTCCTCAAGGTCGTGACCTTGAGTCACACAGCAAAAAAGAACTTCTGAAATCATAGCAAAGATAATAAAGAGAGCAAGAAACAAAGGAGACAAATGCTCTTCACACATTCGAGCTAATCTGTGGTCCGAATTGTTGAGGTCTATCTTGAACCAAATTGCAGTGGGGCTATGTAGTGATCGCAGTGATGGAGCCATTCAAAACAGGCTTCGGATTCAGAGAAAAATCTGTGCAGTTGTTTACATGTATTGGAGGCCATCGCTATTAGGTTGGAGGCCATCGCCATTAGAATCGAAAAAAAGATAAAATCGCCTCCTCCACAAACTCGTTGCGGAGGACCTCAAGAACCTGCTCAAAAGGGTTGACAGGAGGATGACAGCATCAACCCTACATACTTAAGCTTCCCTAGAAATCGAGGAATCAAATGAATAGTGCGAGCGCTTCTTCAAGGAAGCGTGAGCTGAGCTATCCTGCGTCCATGCTAGTGGCTGCTTAAGCTACTAGCTTCTCCTTACTTAATTAAGTAGGCGCCTACTTATATAGTCAAGTAGGGAGAGGGGGAGCGGGCTAAAAGAAGATGCTTGAGCAGTTTCGACGAGGCCGACACGGCTCACACACAGCCCACCTAGCTGCAATTTCTTGGGACTCAAGGACGCAGGGGTAGTCTGTGAGAATTTCTGGATAGAGTTTCACCAAGAGTACGAGTGAATACAAATGACCAAATGAGGACAATAGACTCTTCAATCGACACAAGGTTTGTACGGTTTTATTTTTTCACGACCCCACTCCTTGGTACAACACCCATTTTTGGCCCCACATACGGAAGTCTGCCTGCGTGCCGACGGTCGAGCTGTAGCTCCGAAAGCGACTGGCGTGGAAAAGATGTGCTTTGATTGCCACAGGGTGTCATGACTTGGGATGCTGCTTAGTCCGAGCACCTGCAGTAGCAAGGTCCTGTGCTATCACCAAAACAGCGATTGTGGGATATGACCAACACAAACAGGCTCTGTGCATGGCACATCTGGCATTGAGACAATAATCAAACATGCTGGATGTTTTCTTGATGATTGGTTTGAAGGCAGCAATTTACTGTTCGAAATCCAAGTGAATCTTGACACCAGCTTGAATCCATGAGAACTTTGCTGTTGAGGAAATTCCGATTGGCGCCCCGATGGCTCAAGTACCCTGCAATTGCCAAGTGACCTCAGAACCTCTCGAAGTGTGTCCTCCTTCACGCGGATTTCCTGACGACTTTTCTGCTCCGCGCAAAAACGTGGCACTGTGCACATGTTGTAATCTGCTTGTGTTACAAATAAAAGTAAAAAAAACACAGAAACTGAAATCACGGAGCTGAGCGGCATCATTTGCATCCCTGAAGACGCTAATCAGCTTCCTGTCATGTGAGGCAATCCAGATCTCAAAAAATGAATGTTCCCCTACCAAACCGTTACAGTTACATTGCAGTGATGTGAAAAACAAGCGCTTTGCACAGAACACGCACCAAACAAACCCTTCACACTTGGCCAACAAACCACTTGCACAAATGGTCACGGTTCCATTGAAGACCAAATCAGATCATCCGTTTGGATCGAGGCATTTTCCGAATCCGCTCAAAACTCACTTGGAGAATGAAAGGCTTCAAACAGGAACACAATTTTCAGCTGGCCTTGCCATGAGTTCCAGCAAGAGTCTAGAAAAAACACCTGCGACACCTGCGCCTTTGATCCACTTTCCATACCCAACCCGCATCAACGCCGCCCTCCGATTGCCCCGGACTCCGGGTGCGCACACAGGGATCTCAGGCAATTCCACATCCATCGGTGAACGGGCCAACCTCTTCAGCTTGGGAAGATTGTCGGACCGGTGGAATTCATCACCTTGCGATGCCTAGCGGCTCTTGGCGTTGGGAAAGTTTCGGAGCTGCATGAATTGAATTCGCTTGAATCAGTAATTTTCCTTGTGGACAGTTCTCATCCAAATCCTGGAGCCAGAATGATCAAAGGGCGTGTGATAGGTCGAGGCACAACCGTCCCCGTGAAGTTTCACGCTTACAGACTATCACATTACGGGCTCAATCTCAAAGCCACCTGACCGCGGCTTAACACGCGACGCGTCAATCAGCTCAAACAACAACCAAGGACAGGCCTTCTGACAAGGCACTTGTCGTTGATGCATCAAACGGAAAAATGAACCGAGTGTCTGCAGTGACCTGTGGGGACTTTGTTATGGAGCAGTTCCACTCTTTCTCTTTCTGCATGTATTGATAGCTATGCTCACCAGATGTCGGCGCACGAAATCCGGCCAAGACAAAAATCGAAAAGCACAGCAGTGCACTTTCTGCACTGTCCACCTTGCTCTCGTCATGGGCGGAAATGGCAGGACAAGGTGGCGAAATGCTGGCGTGTCGAAAAGGTCGCCAGAAGTTCCGCTCGACCAACAAGTCACCCCAGCAGGCGCGGCAGCTCTGCAAGCCTCAACATTCTGCATGTCGACGAGCAGGAACATCAAAATCCCAGGCAGCGTTGTAGTCGGAGTCGAAGCACTGCACGACATAGCCCCAGCGCTGCATCTCAGCGGCAGTGGGAGCCTGGCGATGGGCCATCTTTGTGGCATGGTGGAGCTGAATCTTTCATCAGTTTGTTTGTCAGTCTTCTTTCTGACAGCGGCAACCTCTTCATCGTTGTGGATGCGGATTCGGACGCAGTCATCGTTCGCGACATCGTCATGGTTGTTCTCTTCCTCATCGGCCTGGAGGCAAATATCAAGGGCGCTTGACCAGTACAGTAGTAGCAGCGGTGGCCAAATCAAACAGAAGGTCATGGCCTCCCGGGTCAAGAAGCACACCGTCAGCAAGGCGCAGCAAGTGCTCTTGCTGATGTCAAAGGTTGTCCATCTTGATCTTCAGCGCCGAGCGTGGAAGCATTCAAGGCCTGAACGCTGCCTGGCCGCTTGACATAGGTTGGAAGCTTCACGATCCATTCAGCTCAACGCCCCCAATGCCAAGCATAGCGCTCAGCGTGCCACTCTGCGCAAGTGAGTTGCCAGCAGAGTCCTTCACACGAGTTGCATAGATTCTGGCGCGAAGGCCAAGAGCATGACGGGAACTCAGCCAAACGCGCATTAAGGCCCTCATCGTCGGTGGAAGAGTTTGTCCTTTCTTCCCTTTGGTCACTGGCCTCTGGGAGGTACATGAAGAAGGCAATGAACATCGTAATATCCATTGGGCCGTCCAGTACGTACATATTATATGTAGGAACCGCGGGGAGCTTTCAAGTATCTGGGATGGGCCACTTACATTCCTCATGCTCTCCATTACTTGGGTCATCCTCACACAACTCCTCATCTCCGTGGACAATGGCCCCAGTCATGCAAAGCTTTGCAGGGATACAACCGGTCTTGTCCTTTTTTGAGACTTCCATTTCAGGGAACCCTCAGCTTTGGCTTTGAAGTCAAGGCCACCAGGTGTTTCTGCCCGTCTTGTGTGAGATTGCTTCGACGGAGAAGCATCTATCCACTCACACCGTCCGGGATCTTGATGCCATTCTTTTCAATCTCCCTCAAGAGCTCTCGGCGTTCCGAGCAACAAGACAGCAGCGTCGTAGAAGAATTTGTCCAGAGCGCGGAGCATCGTAGCCACATGCGGCCATCGGAGCTCTCGGTCACGGAGCCGACCATATGCTCCACTTCCCTCCACGCCGTTCCTTGGAGGCTGGTGAGAAGGTTGATCACTGCTTCCTTCTCCTCGCCTTGCAACGTCAAGGTCAACCCTCTGTAGCCCTGTAGGTTGTTGAAGACCGGGATGTAGGTGTCCTTGGTCGTCTCGAAAAGTCCTCCAGCCGAAGAAGTGAGGGTCCAGAGGCTGATGGATCCGAGCCTGCCGTGGAGCTCGGCAAGCTCCGCTACCAATGTTGATCATTAGCTATGCTCACCAGATGCACGAAGTCCGGCCAAGACCTAAAGTCAAAAAGCACAGCAGTGCATTAGCTGCACTGTCCACCCTGCTCTCGTCATGGGCGGAAATGGCAGCACAAGTGACCGTGCTCCTGATGTGTCAAATCATGCGGCGCGTGATTTACAGGGTCCCGTTGCTAAAGACCGGTGGAAAGTCTGCGTCTTGAGTTGGAGGATCCAATCCACAACCATTTCTCCAACCTACGCGTTCACCCTGAGTTTTCAAACGCCCGTGCGACTCCTCACGCGCCCTTCAGGCTTGGGAAAGCGTCCGAAATTCCTCGAAATGGAGGCCTCCTTCTTGAGCATGGGTCTCTTTGGCTTGATGACACAGTCTGATTTGCTGTTGAGAATACCTCTCATTACGAAGCAAGAGTTACAAGAAATGAATGGGTATGGTAAGAGGATGTGAGAGGAAGGTACATGGCCAAACTGCATCTGGCCAAACATTTGCAAATTACTTGGTCTTTTGCATAAAGGGACCCATGTAGGTCTCATCTTTCACACACAAGAAGCATAGAGAAGAGGCGTCCCACCTCTCTAAGTCCAAGCACTGCCTACATAGATCCGTTTCGATCTGGGCCGTCAGGCCCACCATTCGCACTTACAAGTCCAAGTGCAGTAGGCCTGGAAGTAGCGAAGCAGCAACATCACGCCTTCAAACCTTTTTTGTGTTTTCCATGTCTCAGCTTGAAAGAAACAAAGATTGTTCAAACATCGTGAAAGCCTCACCCTTTCGTTTCCCCACCAAACGCGTTGGCCTGGATTTCGCGGGTTTGGAGGCGGTCACCCGCTTGCCTGTCGCTCAGAGAAAGGGACCATATATGCCAAGACCTATACACCCAAACAACATGGTCCAATCAAATTTTAGTTACTTATTGTTTCTACGTTCGCTTCTTGTTCCTAGTAAGGCCAGGAGCCCCTGAACGTAGCGAACATTGTTCCTCATGTTTCACTAAGCAAAAGGGTCCCAAAGGGCCAACATGTGTCAAAATGGTGAGTCGCTCACCCTTCTCGACTGATGTCAAGCTGTCAAGCTGTGAAGGGCCGTGAAACGGTCAAGAAACCCATCGTCCGATGTAATGCACTACACGTGTTACGTTCGTAGCGTCCTTGTTACTACTAGTAAGGCACTTGTTCCCCAATAGCCATGCTATGGGGTCTTGCAAAACTAATAGGCGGACGGGCGCCGTCGGGTCACCGTCAGAGCTGGTGGGCGGATGGTGTCCCGGTCATGTTTTGATGGCGTCCGGGTCATGTGGTGCTGGTGCCCCGGTCATGTTTTGATGGTGTCCCGGTCATGTGATGGTGGCGCGGTCATGTTGTGATGGTGTCCCGGTCATGTTGTGATTGTGTCCCAGGCATGTGATGGTGTCCCGGTCATGTTGTGATGGTGTCCCGGTCCTGTTTTGATGGTGTCCCGGTCATGTTTTGATGGTGTCCCGGTCATGTTGTGATTGTGTCCCAGGCATGTGATGGAGTCCCGGTCATGTTGTGATGGTGTCCCGGTCATGTGATTGTGTCCCGGTCATGCTGTGATGGTGTCCCGATCATGTGATGGTGGCGCGGTCATGTTGTGATGGTGTCCCGGTCCTGTTTTAATGGTGTCCCGGTCATGTTTTGATGGTGTCCCGGTCATGTTGTGATTGTGTCCCAGGCATGTGATGGTGTCCCGGTCATGTTGTGATGGTGTCCCGGTCATGTTTTGATGGTGTCCCGGTCGTGTTTTGATGGTGTCCCGATCATGTGATGGTGTCCCGGTCCTGTTTTGATGATGTCCCGGTCATGTTTTGATTGTGTCCCAGTCATGTTGTGATGGTGTGCCGGTCCTGTTTTGATGGTGTCCCGGTCATGTTTTGATGGTGTCCCGGTCATGTGATTTGTGTCCCGGTCATGCTGTGATGGTGTCCCGGTCATGTTTTGATGGTGTCCCGGTCGTGTTGTGACGGTGTCCGGATCATTTGATGGTGGCGCGGTCATGTTGTGATGGTGTCCCGGTCCTGTTTTGATGGTGTCCCGGTCATGTTTTGATGGTGTCCCGGTCATGTTGTGATTGTGTCCCAGGCATGTGATGGTGTCCCGGTCATGTTGTGATGGTGTCCCGGTCATGTTTTGATGGTGTCCCCGTCGTGTTTTGATGGTGACCCGATCATGTGATGGTGTCCCGGTCCTGTTTTGATGATGTCCCCGTCATGTTTTGATTGTGTCCCAGTCATGTTGTGATGGTGTCCCGGTCCTGTTTTGATGGTGTCCCGGTCATGTTTTGATGGTGTCCCGGTCATGGTTTGATGGTGTCCCGGTCATGTGATTGTGTCCCGGTCATGCTGTGATGGTGTCCCGGTCATGTTTTGATGGTGTCCCGGTCGTGTTGTGACGGTGTCCCGATCATGTGATGGTGGCGCGGTCATGTTGTGATGGTGTCCCGGTCCTGTTTTGATGGTGTCCCGGTCATGTTTTGATGGTGTCCCGGTCATGTTGTGATTGTGTCCCAGGCATGTGATGGTGCCCCGGTCATGTTGTGATGGTGTCCCGGTCATGTTTTGATGGTGTCCCGGTCGTGGTGTGACGGTGTCCCGGTCATGTTTTGATGGTGTCCCGGTCCTGTTGTGATGGTGTCCTGGTCATGTTTTGGCCGTGTGCCGGTTATGTTTTGATGGTGTCCGGGTCATGTGACGGTGTCCCGGTCATGTTGTGATAGTGTCCCGGTCATGTTGTGATGGTGTCCCGGTCATGTTTTGATGGTGTCCCGGTCATGTTTTGATGGTGTCCCGATCCTGTTTTGATTGTGACCCAGTCATGTTGTGATGGTGTCCCGGTCGTGTTGTGACGGTGTCCCGGTCATGTTTTCATGGTGTCCCGATCATGTGATGGTGGCGCGGTCATGTTTTGATGGTGTCCCGATCATGTTTTGATTGTGTCCCAGTCATGTTGTGACGGTGTCTCGGTCATGTTTTGATGGTGCCCTGGCCATTTTGTGATGGTGTCCCGGTTGTGATGATGGTGTCCAAGGAAGAGATGGTCGATGTGTTGAAAACAGCAGCTGTTTCCAGATTTTTCTTTTTGTCCCGGTTTGTATCTTGCTATTGGGGTCTCCAGCTGGGCTAATTACTAGAAGCGATGCACTTGTTCCTAGTAGCTTCTTGTTACTACTAGTAAGGCGATGTAAGGTTGGTCCGGCCAGGTCCTTTGATGATTTTGTGAGGCCCCAACAAGCAGAGAAGGTCCATCGTGCGATTCGACAAGGCTAGTAAAACCTGCATCCGATTCGAAGGGGAGAGCGCCCACCTGGATGCGGCCCGTGGATGTACAAACGCTGGATCCGCCGCACTGCAAGGGCCATGCCCTGGCCAAAGACGGGTTTTAGAAGCCAAACGCAGGAATCATCAGAAAGTACAAGTCTGCATGGTATTTCATGGTATTCCTTACATGGCCAGAAAAGGGGTTGATGCAGGAAGATTGCCAGCCAAAACAATACGCATCGGGCACACAAGAGGCGGCTTCTGGACATGTTGTTCCAAAATTAGCTTCACAGAGACCCCAAACTTTTCCCAACACCACACCAACTGCGTCCTCATCGTAGGATTGGCGGCTGTCGGCGTCTGCTTTAGGCAAGTTGGTGTTTTCCTCAAACCATCGAAGGGTCTCGATCTGGCGCCACGGCTTCAGTGTCTGACAATTTCGACAGGAACACTCTGATTGAAGGTCCGTTGAATATCTTCCAGCCATCTACGGTTGCCAAGTCTGCAAAGACTCACCAATTTTGCAAGGCAACCCTATTAAGCTACTTAACCCAATGCTGTGCACTGCCATCACAATGAGCTTATCTTTGAGTGGATGCTTTTACGTTCTTTGCTTGCCAGCTCACCTAGAAACTGCCATACAAAAGATATGTGATATCATCTGACCAACGGTATGCTTTCGAAGGTTCCATCAAAAGAAAGACGAAGGCCTGTAACCATCCACAAACTCCTGGGTCTTTATCAACGGCGCGGCTACCCGTGCCCGAACGTCACGCCGCTCACTCCACTCGGCCTGGGGTCGAAGTGCCCAGTCCCTGGAGAAACGTCAAGGATCCACTGGGAATAGTTACTACTAGCGATGCACTTGTTCCTAGTAGCTTATTGTTCCTACTGGTCACTTTCGTGTCCCTACGCTGTCATGATTATAGCACCCCCTCAAGCTCGAAGTTACAATCTGGAACAGCAGCTTCCGCTCGTCACTCAAGATCAATCAGGATGAAATAGCCGGAACTGCTAATGATTATGCTTATATATTATATATGCTTATGAGTGTCATCCTAGATCAGGCAGTTTTGTCGTTTCCAAGTGTCTCAACAGGACAAAGCACGTCGCAAGAGGGCTGGAGCAGCTGCTTCGGGCTCTGGAGGCAGGTCTCCTTGGGCTCCTGAAGGGCCAAACATTAAATAACTGAACAAACGAAATGTTGAAACCAAAAAGCCAACGAAATCTGAAAATATCGTTCTCGATGTCAAAAATAAAAGAACAAGTGAACAGTTGAAATGACACGCTCATTTGTCACGCATTCTTTGCTTGGGGGAGAAAGATTACTAAGTAGCAAGTCCATTTTGACTGATTCACGTCTGCTCTACGTGGTGCACACTGCATCAATGTGTTGCCGCCCTTTTGGAAACCCTGGCGGGGGGGTGCTTGAACATGCTTGAACTCTGAGTATTTCTGCAGTTGCCCCAGGCACACCGTCGCGGCTGTGGAAGCTGGATAGATCGCCTGCCACGTTTCCAAACATGTTCGTTCTAAGGGAAACTTAACTAATAGCGATGGCCTCCACCCTAGTAGCTTCTTGCTCCGAATAGCGAAGGCCTCCAACCTAGTAGCGATGGCCTCCACCCTAGTAGCTTCTTGCTCCGAATAGCGATGGCCTCCAACCTAGTAGCAATGGCCTCCACCCTAGTAGCTTCTTGCTCCGAATAGCGGTAGCCTCCAACCTAGTAGCGATGGCCTCCACCCTAGTAGCTTCTTGCTCTGAATAGCGAAGGCCTCCAACCTAGTAGCGATGGCCTCCACCCTAGTAGCTTCTTGCTCCGAATAGCGATGGCCTCCAACCTAGTAGCGATGGCCTCCACCCTAGTAGCTTCTTGCTCCGAATAGCGACGGCCTCCAACCTAGTAGCGATGGCCTCTCAGGGAAATGTGCATGTCGATTGGTCTTGTGAGTCTTGCCACGTGTGCCTGCGCTCAGCAAGCTGTCCTGGAGCAGCCAATGGGGCGCTTGCAGGCAGAAGCACCCACCAACCTCCGGACCTCAAGATCCAACGTTGCAACGCTCCAAAGGTCTGCATGCTCGGGGCGCAGCCCAAAGTTTCTACCAAATATGGGGAGAAGGTTCAGAATGTCCGGGAGGCGCATCCACATCAACTTGGGCTTGCAAAATTACATGCTGACATGGTCGTGAACTGGATGTTCAACGTACGGGGGGTTTATGCATCTCTGCTGTCTAAAGTGCCAAGTCAGAATGGGTTGTACCAACATGAGGTGGTGCAAGAACCACCCGATGATCCAAGATCCTGGTACATACGAACCTCCCAAGCCTGGCATTGCAACAACTGCCCCCGAAACTGGAAATGCTCCCCACGGCGCACAAACAAAATGTTCTTTTCCGATCAGACAGGGTCAATGGATTGTTGCACCAAGGGGAGTGGGCAACCTCAGTTGGGGTAAGAAGTCCTAGGATTTCTAGTTCTCGGGAGTCTCTTGAGGCTTTCTCCTTTAAAAAACACAAAACACAGACCCCCAACTTCCACAGCTGTGGCAAACATGTTTTTGGTTTCTTCCTGGTCATTGCAAATGAATATATGCACACTTGCCCTCGGTGAAGAACAATCCAACGAAAACCCCAACAGCGCAGGATCGCAAACATGCCGCAGATCTTCGCAGGCAATTGCTGCTCTAACAACCCTGCTTGCAGCTGTCACTGCCACGTTTAACATGAGCAGGCGACTTTTCGCAGCATCTTGTGTGCCGTTCTTTGGGCTGCAAGTGGGGACCAGGTTCCAGAACTAGGGATATCACAAAGGATGTCATGAAATCCATGGTCTTGAACAACGAACTGCTTTCAAAACGGAATTTCAGTCCTTCGGGAATGTCCGTCCAAAACAGGACCTGAGGCGCCAAGAGTGTTCCTTCGGAGTCTTTCCCGAACACCACAACTGGCAGGGAAAGACGAGCTTTTGTGCTCTTTGCTCCTAGTAGCGTCCTTGCTCCTAGTAGTAAGGCCAGGAGCCCCTAGTAGCGTCCTGTTCCTAGTAGAAATGCCCTTTGCTCCTAGTAGCGTCCTTGCTTCTTTAATGGATTGCTTTTCTCAAAACTCTGAGCTCATTGGCGCTGGGCCTGCGTTCCACTATATCTCTGAAGCGGAGCCAGTTCACTGCAGAGCTTTGCAAGCAAACTGCTCTAAGAGGTAGCTAGTTGCAAAAAATGCAAAACAACCTCTTTAATATTATATATTTGTATTGGTATAATGCTTCGCGTTGGCGAAGTAGCGGAAGTGTCCTTCATCTATTACCAAATAAGAGCCGGATTACCCCACACGAGCGTCTGCCAAAATGTACTGTCAAGCAAAGGACATGATTCAGCAAGGTTATCGCTTTTGAGGGGGCCTAGCGCTTTTGCAGGTTTTAGCAACAATGTCAACATAGCTGAACATATTCAAAAACTGCGGAAATATGATTATCGCTTTTGAGGGGGCCTATCGCTTTTGCAGGTTTTACCCCAATTCATGAGATTCACGACTGCTCTTTACTAAATTGGTCATTGCACGTGCAATGGCGGTTGCTCACATGTCCAGCTTGCCTTTGCATTGGAAAGCAGAACGGTATCGGAGTGATAGCGGATGAGGCGATGATGGCGGATGGTGTGATGCACATACGGATGTGTGTGTGCGTATGATGTTGGTGTCGTATCATTCAACAGCTTCTTCGTAACATCAATCTTGCAAAGCATTTTCAGAAGTTTGATGTTAACTTCTTGGTCTTGAGAGGGTGTGAGTTAGAGTTCTGAGTAAGATTGTGTCAGTGAATTTGTGTGTGTGTAAGTTGGTGTGAGTAAGTTCGCGTCTGTGTAAGTTGATGTGGCTAAGTTAGTCTACAAAGCAGCAAAACGCCGGGGAAGAGCGGCGGCGTGCAAGTTGATGTGTGTCAGTGGTGTAGGTTGATATGTGTGTGTGTGTAAGAGTTGACGTTGCTGCGTGCAAGTTGGTGTTTGTTCCCAGTGTGTAAGTTGTGGGAGGAGGAGCGGCGGGAGGAGGAGTAGGACACTAGGTCACTAGGCGGAGGAGCGGGATGCCCACACTATCATGTGGAAAACAAAAAACATGTGTCATGTGGGATCTAGAGGTTCCAGCCCAACAACCATCCCCACAGGAGGGCACCCGCCTGAAGTGAAAATGTGTGGGAATCCTACATATCCCAAACCCATGTCCAGCCGGAGGGTCACAGACACTGCGAGTTATACATGGATGATTGTGGATTACTGCCAGACAGGCCAGACAGGACAGGGGGGGTGACCAAAGCGATGGAATCGAATCTTGCAAAGAGATGGTCATGCAGAAGAACTGGCTCTCCGGGTGAACTACTCATCCTCAAAGTGGATTGTGATTCGAAAGTCTGCCGGCGTCAAGGCGTGCCGGCCTGCATCGCGCTGTAGCCCATCCACGCATGCCTTCGGCAAGTCCAGAAGCAAAATCCTCCTCGGAATTCGGTTGGACGCCATCACTATACGAGGTGGGAGGCCATCACTATACGAGGTGGGAGGCCATCGCTACTTAGTAGGTTGGAGGATGCAAGAAAAACAACATGATTCAATTAGAAAAGTTGGTAGCTTCAGGCTGAGTACTGGCACAATTCCTATTTGGGCTTTGATCCATTCCTCTAGGCCTGGTGAAATCCTGCTCAGGGTTTGTACAGGAGGCTCTCACACCAAACACCCGCATGCCATATCAGGACGCACATGAGATCAAAAGGGTCAGCTGAGCAAACTCTCTTGAAACACGACATCTTTTGCCACAAGTTCCAACACTTCCTTGCGGAAGTAACCCGAGAGTCCCCCCAGGGCCCCTTTTGGATCTCCTATCGTCCACCATCTGCCGCTCCAAGAAGGCGTGGTGCCACCAAGCTTTCATGCGCAACTTCCGATTCAGGAGCCCCGCGTGCCAAGTCCGACGGGACACCTGCAGCGCTGCACTTGCTGTGACTGCACTTGCGGCACCCCCGTAGATAGAGCTGTTCCAACCCCACACACGTGTTCGTTCCGTCCGACTCGGTTCAGGCGGTGGATGCTTCGGTTATCGCTGCTCTCGGCGGTGCGACCGCGTTCGGTGCCCTTTCGTCGGTGCCCTTTCGTCGCCCCGTGTCGCCATGCCATCCGCCTCCAAGGTCAAAGACATCATCCCATCGGCCTCGTTCCACCAGGGCCTCAGTGAGATGAATAAAGTTACTTAGTAGCGATGCCCTTGTACTGTAAAGAAAAAGAAGATCCCTTTTGCGAGGTCTTGGAAAACTGTCCCTCCGGACATTTTCTCAAATGTCCCATCTTGTGGCCAACTAAAACGGCCTTTGATGGTTTTTGATGCCTTTTGGGGGTCTGGCACATTGCCGCTTTCCGCTTTGATGCATCCCACGGTCTTTCCGCTCCCACGAATCGATCGATCCATCGAGCATCGCCGTGAAGTGCAAAAGATCGTTGCAGGTGGACAGCTGAAGGTAGAGGCGATGCACCGCCTGAGGGATGCCATCCTGACGGCTCACCAGCGCTACCTGACAGCGTGAAGCTGCAGGTGTTGGCTCCTACCCTACCAGCTCTACAAACATCTGCGCGGAATCTACATGCTTTCTACAGTCATGCTCGGCTGCATGCTGCTCTTTGCAGCTTGCTTTCTGTACTTTGATGGGAAGTGATGGGAAGGATCATGTCATGCAGCCAGTTCGATGGTTTGCAGGTTCCTCAAATCAGGACCTAGAGCAAGGGATACCAAGGGGGGATGTGTGTGTGTGTGTGTGTGTCTGTGTCTGTCTGTGTGCGCTCACGCACACACGTGTTCACCATGTGCAAGTTGGAGCTCTTTAGACCTCTCCCGCCTTGACTTTCACAGGGCCTCCAGCCCTAAGTGGCTAAACTGAATGGCACAAGGCCTGTAGCGCCCAGTGGACGGGCCCATGGGGTCACTGAGCAGCTGAACGCCCTGCTCCAACAAGTCTCGAACCTCATCTGGCCGGGACACATCCTACTTGGTGTGATCAATCTGAGCAAATGATGGAGACCTTGATGCGCTTCCTAGAGTACTCTAACCACTCACTTTTTCTTCCAACCTGGTAACCTGATAAGCGGCCAAATGAAGGCGGCCCCCAAAAAAAGTAGAAAGTGCACCAGAGGAACAGCAAGAACGACAGTAGATCCTCGTGGTGTTTTGGCGGTTCAAAGATCAAAAGATTAAAAAAAAGGAGCTAGTGCTAGAAACCTTGGTTCTTGGTTCTTTTGTGAGGCACTAGGAAAGCTGACGGTCTGGAAGTTGTACTTCACTCATCACCATCTCTTGTTTATACTGCATGGGTTCTTCTCGGAATAGAGGCTGAAGCGCCAGAAAGGGGCTGCACAGTTGTATAAGCTTGCTGCCCAAAGAACGATAGTGAGCATCCAACAAAAATGAAACATCGTGAAGTTGGCCACGATGAAACGCTTCTGAAAAACGACGGTTGAGACACGGATCGAAAAATCACGATTGAGTGATTGAGGATTCAAGATCAAAGCAGTTTCACAAGATGGTAGAGGAAAAATGCACCTCCAAAGGAGATCGTTTCCAGGCACAAATGGGAAAGTTTGGACTCTAAATGATTTATGGATATCGCTGTCGCTTGTGATCCTTGGAGTGCGAGGAAGATTTTCACTGGTTTTCTGTGTCGTTTTTGGTATGGCCTGTCGTGTTCGCATCTTGCAGTGTGATTGGCGATGATTTGCTGCGAGTTTTGCACCAGGCAGGAGCAACAAAGTCGGCTCTTTCAATTCACTTTGCACAGTGGGGGGCCTGACAAAGGTCAGTACATGGTATTATGGGGGGCGAGCTCAGTTGGCAAAAACCATCAGAAAATTGGGGGTTGGGGCACTCGTTTGACTGTTCAAGTCTGAACCCCACCTGAAATTGTAAACAACAACTTCAGCTGACCTACTGCTGGGCTCGCCTGGAGCAGTGAACAAGTGGAAATGGTTCTACACCGCTGGCCGTCTGACACATAGGAAAGATTTTGGCTTGGACCAACAAAAGGGTTGGAGGCCATCTCTATTCCGTTGGAGGCCATCACTAATAGTTGGAGGCCATTGCTTGTCTTGT
>CAXIVM010001801.1:0-19000 GCA_964035705.1 Porites rus | reverse complement strand
GTATGGGCTCAGCAATCACCGACATGTGTCAGTATGGGCTCAGGATTCCTAGAGGAGGACCATTTTTGAGGAAAAGAACTCGGCTGGAAGGAACACCGGAGTTGGTCCACCATCTGGCACGCACATGTCCTCAAAGTGTTGGGTGGCATGCGCTATGGAGACAAGTGGATGAACGTCTCCGATTTTGCAGGTGGATACACCACTCGCTTTGCACAGGCAGTGGTGAAACAAGCTGAGCGCATCTTGGAAGAAAAGGGAAGACAGCCCGAAGTGTTGATCACATGTGCCTCCTTCCCTGAAGAAGATCTAGATGAAGAAGAAGGGGAGGAAGAAAAGGAAGTAAAGAAAGAAAGGCCACAAAGCTGGAAGATCCAACAACTGCACAACCGCTTGGGACATCCCACCAATGCTACTTTGAGCAAGATGCTTTCCCTAGCAGGTGCAACAAAAGAGACCATCCAGCTGGCCCAACAGTTCCAGTGCCCTACCTGCCAGGAGACACAAGCACCAGCAAGATATTTGAAGGCCAGTGCAGAGATGAGAACTACCATTTTTTGACGAGAACTGCACTGTGATCTGAAGTACCTCCATGACCACAAGAACAATTTGTTTGTGGCCTTATCGATGGTTGACGGAGCCACTTCATTTCATCAAGCTGTCTTGCTGCGCAATAGAGCTGCTGAGCATGTTGCCCGCAAATGTCTTCGCCACTGGATCGATCACCAAGGGAGGCTACACGCCGTTCCAGCTTGCCTTTGGAAGGCAGCCTATGTTCCCTGATCTCCTGGAAGAAGATGTGGAAGGGAACATGTCATTGAGAGAGTCCCTTTCTCTTGAGGGCGAAATTCAAAGAGCTGCAGAAATGAGGGCAGCCGCTCGAGCCACTCTTTTGAGGCACGATGTTCAGGCAAAGTTGAGAAAGGCCCTCAGACGGTGGCCAAAAGGAGAAGAGAGGGAGTTTGAACCAGGTGAGTTCGTGTACTTCTACGCACCAAAACCCCTCAGCACCAGATTCGGGCCAAGGAGATTGCCAAGACCCTCAAGGGTATGAAGACGATCAAAACGATACAAAAGCAAAGAAGAAAGAAGGAAGATCGCCTCGATTTGCGGACGGCTTCCGCATCAAAGGGGCGAGAAGAAATGAAAATGGAAGAAGAGAAGAAGAAGGAAACAAGAGAAGAAGACCAAGCAATACATAAAGATGATGAAGAGCATCAAAAAAAGATGCAACAGATCCGAGACCAAATGAACCAGTGGCTCGGACAACCCCAGGAGGAAGGCTTTCAAGGAAGACTTCGCCAACATCTGTTGGATGATGTGCTGCAGCAGTTCAAGAAAAGAAGCCATGAAGAAGAACCTGGCACCATGACAGAAGAGCAGTTGGTGAAGCGATTTCGGCCCTCCTTCTTCTCCTACATCATGGTGGCGTCAGTGGAGAAAGATCTCAAAAGGAGAGCAAATCAATGGGCCACCAAAGAAGAAATCCAGAAGCTGAGGATCCTATTGGACCTCCCAATCACCAGTGCCCGATACCACTTTGGGGCAAGAAAGCGGCTCCAAGATCCCAAGCACCAGAAAGGCAGGGCCCGGTATACAGTGATGCTGGGCGAAAAGGAGGGCACTGCACTGGTGACACAAGAAACAGCAGAAGAAGCCAAGGCCCGCCCGAAGAGGAAAGCTCCCTTCTTATGGCGAGGGATGAGTCTTTTCGTGAGCCAGCCCAGGAAGCCGACTCCAAAAGAAGGGCAAGAAGCCTCTGTGGAGCTCCCCAGTGGACTTTATCAAGTCCTGGTGACTGATTTGCACCAATGGCATCAGTTGGTTGAGGAGGAGGAGAACCAGCAAGCCTTCTTCGAGGCCTTCTTGAAGAACGACAGGGCTTCGAAGCCTCAGACAAAAAGGAGTGGGAATCATGGGTCAAGAATAGAGTGATCAAGAGACTCACACCAGAGGAAGCAAGAAAGGTGGACCCAAAGAACATCTTCAAGGCACCAGCAAGGATCGTGAGGGTGAACAAAGGAGCGATGCAGGGCCGGGCCTGTTCCAACCCAAGTCCAGGATGGTGATCCCAGGCCATTTGGATCCTCACCTGGGCCAATACAGGTCCGATGCACCCACGGTCATGTGGGTATGTGTCCCGCTGGCCAAAGCAGTGTGTGCCATGAAGAAATGGCGAGCCCTCACCTTCGATGTGACAACGGCCTTCTTGAGCGGAAAGGAAGTTGAAAGAGAGGTCATGATCAAAGCACCACCTGAAGGCTTGCCAGCACTTCCAGAGCTCAATGAAACTGCTGTACGACCAGGAGAGCTGCTAAGGGTGGTCAAAAGTGCCTATGGCCTTTCCGAGGCCCCGAGGCTTTGGTACCTGAGAGCCCGACACCTCCTGGTGGCTGCAGGATTCGAAGAACTCCAGATGGCAAGAGCAACCTTTATCAAGAAAGGTAAAGATTCCAAGGTGGAAGCAATCTTGTGCCTCCACGTGGACGACGGCCTTTTGATAGCTGACCGGTCGCAAGCGGACAAAATCCAAAAGTCCATCAATGACCGCTTTGCCATCAAGGAGTGGAAGGACCTGGAGAAAGAGCCAGAGACCTTCTTGGGTGTCAAGACCCAATATACGACCACTGGCTTTATCGACGACATGACAGAATACATAGCCAAGGTCGAGTTTGCAAAAGAAGAAACCCCCTCAGAGGCACCACTGGAAGGCAAGCAGCTCTCGGCCTTCAGACGCCTCATCATGCAACTCAGGTGGCCTGCTCACCATGTTCTGCCGGAATATCTTTTCCGGGTCAGTGACTTGGCACAACGGGTGGGACAGGCGACTGGTGGAGATCTCAAGTACGCCAACAAAGTACTTGCCAGCATGAAAGAGGGAGCGTCCCAAGGAAAAGCGATCATGAAGATTCCTCCAATTCCACAACAGCCGCTCATGGTCAGCTTCTTTGATGCCAGCCTTGGCAATTCCAAAAGTGCACAAGCCCAACAAGGGGAGATACATCTCCTCACAAACACGACAGCCTTTCAGCAGCCAGCCCCAACATGTGTCCTTGAGTTCCACAGCAACCGCATCAGGCGGGTGGTGAGAAGCAGCCTGGCCGCTGAAGGCTGCGCGATGAGCAGCGCAGGTGATCGCCAGTTGTTCAGCAGGGTGCTGCTGGACGCCTTCCTGTATGGCAAGACAGCCATTGACCAGGAGTGGCGTCGCAACCTGGTGACACCAGGATGCCTGGTGACAGATGCGAAGGGGCTCCACGACCACCTTCACAAGACAGGTGGAGTCGCCACCGAGAGACAAGCAGCTCTCGACATGCTGCTCATGAAGCAGCTCATAGAGGACGAAGTCGTGGGCCTCAAGTGGACGCCAACATGGCGCCACCTGGCGGATCCTCTGACGAAGGACATGCCAGCCACTCTCCTGGAAGAGCTGAAGTCCTCAGGCATGGTTTGCCTGGTTCAGACGGAGAGTGACGTGAAAGAAGAAGAAAGGCGAGCTGGCATTCGAAAGGGCCAGCGTGAACGCCGCAAAGAAAGGATGAAGCAGCTGAAGCATGGTGGACAAAACAACATCAACACCTCTTCTCCCTGATGTGATTCAGCTGTTTCGCTTGACTTGCTTGATGTTGTGCAGCTTTTCGCATCCGCTGGTTTTTCACTCATAGGCATCCGAATGACCCCTTGCATTCTGCGAGGAAAACAGCACACGCATCGCTTGCTTTGCTTGCTTGGGCCGACCTTGTTTTGCCCTAGGCTGCCTTTGGGGGACTCTTTGGTCTTAGAGGGATTGGCCCCCCTTGAAATCCACAGTAACAAGAAGCTACTAATAAATAACAATGAAATCATCGGCTCCGAACCAAAAAACAGCCGCGGGCCCTGGCCTTCAGTGAAAGGCAAACGTCAAGACCTCCAGCTCCGCTCTACTCCATCCTTGAACCTTTGGAGAAGAAATCGATAGCAAGTGATCACCAATGACCGAGGTACTGGTGCTTTGCACCAAAGGTACCGAAGGTCGAAGGTAGGTTTTGGGAAGTCTTTCCAAACATCGTCCACTGGACTCCGAGACAGGTACTCCTAACGTGTGCACGACACCCTCACCCTGCAGGATTCACCATGGCGGGTCACCCATCGGGTGTTGAGGACCCTCAAAGAAAGAGTAGGCAAGTTCTTGTGAATGTGTTATTTTGGGTGTCCAAAAAAGGCTGCCTGCTTAGAGCCTAAGTGGGAAAAGTGGGAAATGGATGGTTTGGGTTTCAAATTTGAGTCACAACCAGACTTCCACTGTCTCACATCCCATGTGTAGGAAATTTCTATCAGTCCACCCTCACTGGCATCAAATGTCAGTATCAACTGTTTGATGAAGTATCGTCGAGTCGAGTATCCGCGGCACTGCCATGTTCCGCTGCTTGTTGTTTCTTTCTCCAACAGCCGGTCCATTTCAGCCAGAAGCCCACGGCCTCAGAGGGCTGAATCCTGGAGGGTAGGTTACGGACTACAAGCACTACCCTAAAATTCCGACAACCGTTGCTGTATTCAGGATTCTAGACTACAGAACCAGGTCACCGTGCTTTCCAATGGTCGTTGAAAGCTATATAGGGACTAGCCACGAGATAGCACAAACATCAGCTAACGGCCAAAATACCGGAAGAACAAGCTGAAGGAGGCAGTGGGGTGAACATAGAGGACAGCAGGGGCTGAGAGACTACGTTCCTCCACAAAAGTAGTATGTCAGGGACATGCTGTTTGTTGAAAAAGGGCAGCTTCTGAAGTAGCATAATTAAAGGCTTCATTTGTGGCTGATCATATGATGAAAGGGAAGCAAGACCAGTGAGGGCATAAGGCTCAGCCACGAACTAAGCCAAGATCCCTATGACCGACTTGCACTTGCTGTAGCTTCGAACACAAAGGAGATCAAAAACAGGCACTGAATAGGATCTTGAACTGCTACTGCCGTTTGCCTGGTCTTCCGCACCACCCCCGTGCGCCCGGCCCAGCGCAGCCCGAAGCGACGGTGGCGGATGAGTCCCTCACGACGGGGGCGGGAAACCCAGCGACGACGTGTTCCACCGTGCAGCGACGTGTCCCATTGGTCTGGGGTAAGGGATGCAGGGATGGGTCTCAAGTAAGTGTCTGTGTGCGTGTAGGTTATATGTTCATGTTGGAGCAAAAATAGCTTGCAGCCACTCTCGCAGCAAATACGGGAAAACCCAGAAACCCAAAATTTGTTCCAGGACTAGCGGTTCCACAACTGAAAAGAGGTCGAATTCCAAGATCATCTGCTCCTACAGTAGGCCTAGCAGGTTCAATTGAACCAAGAGGTGGCCGGGTGCTGCACTTGTCTGCATCAAGCCCCCAACAGCTTCAGTGCAAAGTTCGCAAGAACTTCACTCACACCTAATCTGGCCACCATTCTGTGGGTCATCTGGCACAAGTGTCACGAAACAGTTAAGCACTCTTAAGATTGGTTCTTCTTCAGCCCCGTGCAGCACCTTTCTTTCGCTTCCTTTTGCAGGCAACAAGATGGGGTTTCGGGCATGCCACTGCGTGACCTGCACTTCCTGGCGCTCCGCGCTCAAAAAGGCAGAAAAGGCCGGCTGCTTGGCCCAGCGACGAGCTCGTTGGGCACTCGATTTGAACGGCCGGGAGTGTTAAACCAACAAAATGAAGACACCTGGGAATGTGAAGTACTAGCAAAGTACTGGCTACACCTAGCGCTTTGAAAGGTGCCTGACCGAAACATGCCATCCTTGAGTCAAAAGAACTTTGCCACGCCAAGTTAAACAAACTGCCGGTTCGTTCCTCCAAGAAAGGCCAAGCGTGCGGTTTCGACCACAGACTGAAGGTATCTTTAAATCCTTTTAAACAATAGCTTTTCCGATACATCTCCTTACTCTGGCGTATCCCCCAATTCTCTCGGGTCGATACCCGCTCGGGCGGCCCCGAACCGTTGAGCTGCACTCCGCGCCACGCTGTCCATGCGCTGCGTAAATCAGCGTTCAAAAAGGTTCCGGAAGCAGGGCGAGCGAAGCGAAGGTCTCAGAGCAAGAGTTGAAAAGCTTGGAAGTCAGCAAAGAGACAGCAGTGTCTGATCCAACTGCCATCTTCAAAGGAAGGATGTCACCCACATCTATCTCGTGGTTCCACACCCCTATCGAACCCCTATGTTCTGCCTTCATCTGATGTGTCAAGGAATTTCCTGCTCCGGAATCAGTCCGAGGGGTGGCTTCCTCGTGCGATCTTATACATCCAAAAAGAGTCCGTGGAGGTCGCCCATGGGGCAAGCTGCAAGGTCGCTTCACGTGAGGGCGGCAGCGCAAAAAAGAACTCGACGAGATCAAGATCCTTTGATGTTTGCATCATGCGATTTTGGAAGACCAAAACCATCACATGACTTGTCCAAAGGCTCATTCTTGTCCGAAGAAAGGCATCCCAAAAGCCAAGTCGAGCTCTTCCGTGCGCCCACAATGAAGATTCCCTACGATCTGATCGGCAGAGTCACGGAGGATGACTCGTCCCTGGAAACTGGAACTCCATGGAGCCGGGGCACAGATGAAGCAAAGATCTCCCAAACAGTACTGAAAAGACTGAAAAGCCCTTGGAAGCCTCTATTGTCTTGGTACAGGATACTGCGTGGTGCTGAAGAATTCGGAATCTTCTTGTATGCAACAAAATATCTATCAAGGATATGGGTGTGCGATGGTGTGTGCGTTACGTCGTAGGGTGTCTCCCTACTGAAAAACGCACCTGCATGGAGTCGAAGCTAGGTCTCTCCCGGACCTTCGGGCAGAAGGCTCTTGACACGCTCAGCCATCAGCCATCCATGGCCGTCAGCCGCCCAGCACGGCTCGCCTGCGAAACGTTGCGACAGAGATGCCTTTACCAAGCTTTGACCAGGTTCTGGGGTGTGTTGTCTCATCTCTTCCAATGGCACCTACTTGGGGCGTTTGGGGATGATGTTCATGATTTGGGATGTTTCTTGGGCAAGCAGCAGAATCCAAAGTTCTGCCAGCTTCCTCAATGAAAAAAGCTCAAAAACGACCCAGTGTGCTTCCTTTTCTGTGACTTTGCCTTAAGTTCACCCAAGAGGCACGAGTCTCTGCTTCCACCAGGAAAGGTGAACCAAAAAGCAGATCTTGAGGAAAAGGATGCGAAGTCTTTACTTGGTTCTCATGCAGGAACTGGGGTCATGCGACACGCCCTAGAGATTGTTTCCCGGATGTCGGCTCGTTTTCAGCCAGAAAACGTGGGTCACGACTGGAAGACGAACGTTGACACCTTCCCTTTTGATTGGAAACCTCAGAACTGAGACCTTTCTGAACATCAATGCTCACGCCCCGCGCCCCACAAAAACTGACATTGGAGACCTCAACTTCGCCCGCTTGACTAACTCACTCCGCAGCTCTGCAAGGATTTGGGTGAAGAGCGATCATGACAATGAGACAACGAGTGGCGCCAAGAACCCCTGCTACACCGAAACATGTGAGTGGCGCCCATGTGTTCTTGGCATCCAGGTCTTGCATCGGATTCTTAGGTAAACGAAAACGTTCCCCATCCAGGTCTCTGACTGGACCAGCCTCCCTTGCCGCAATCGCGTCCCTTGTCATACCCGGTCACGACTCCAACACGTGAGTCATACACCCAGCAGGGTCTCACTATCTAGGAGTGAAGGCTTCGCTACTTCTAGATTCCATTTGTGTCCACTTGTCGTGACATTAGTGGCTGATGGGCTGATGGTTGATCCATTTCATGGTTTGGATCTTTTGCAGTGTTGTTCTCTTGGTGCCATACGTCTCCCCCAGAATGTGCAAAAGCTCCAAGCTTCTTGTCTTACACTCGTCTATATAATATACATTAAACTCAGTCGAGTCTCCACATCCGCTCGAAGGCGGAGCCGCCAGCGCGTCGTTTCTCCACATACTTCTTGAATCCTCCGCAGTTGCGCAGTCTTTTTCGCTGACGAAGGGGACTGCGAAAAGAGGCCAAAAGCGAAACAACATGTAAAACCCACATGTTGCTCACAATCTTTTTCAGGAGCATTGTGTAGAGTCTCGCGGAAAAGCCGTCGGACGGTTTTGCAGAAAGATATACAGTAGCTACTGTGTTAAAATGTCAGACGGAGCCTGGATCCACGTGTGCGTCATCCGCCCCACTCCGATCCACCAGGAAAATATATCGGCGACAACGGAGAAACCCATCATGTGCCCCAAAGCTGCATGGAATGTCATGGCCTTGAAACAGGCAGAGTGGGGCCTTTCCAGGCGTAGGAGGTTTCCGTCGGGAAACCTCCGGATGTTCCCCGGCGACCGCCAAGACCCCGGCGACTGCTTGAGACAAACAGAGTTAAATTCACTGGAGAAACAAAACATATTCCTCAAAGAGCCAGCAAGCGAGATCTCCAGTTTTGGGTTTGACAGAGAGAGAGAGCTTTCAAGCAACCTCGGCCGGGATTAGCGTCCTTGATGATTCTGATGGATATGCTGC
Source organism: Porites rus (assembly GCA_964035705.1). Taxonomy (NCBI): domain Eukaryota; kingdom Metazoa; phylum Cnidaria; class Anthozoa; order Scleractinia; family Poritidae; genus Porites; species Porites rus. The sequence continues at coordinate 10,522 of CAXIVM010001801.1, read as the reverse complement.
ATCGTGTACTCCAACTGTGCCACATAAGCTTCCTGAACAAAGGCGCCATGTGCGCAGAAGTTCAGGAAAACCCCGTACTTCTCTTGTTTGGAGCGCTTCAAGAGGGCCACCCACAACGAAAGGCATTTGATGTAGCCCGCCGTGACCGGGAGTTGCTGTGTCTGCGTACCATCAGGTAACAAGTCGCGCAAACTGAAGACTAAAACATGCCGAAGAATCAAAACTGAAACCTACTATATGAAAGCTTTTGCACAAACGCTGAGTTTGTGTTGGTGGTCAGTTGAAGCAAGGGCAACTTGGAGATCACCACAACACCTCCCAATCAAGCTCGTTCTTCTTAGCTGCAGCTGGATTACATGCGTGCGGCCATTGGGAGCAACGCCAATCGTATCTTCCTCATACGCCGTCCGGGAGGCGTAGGAGTTCCGGAACTGCAGGCTTTTCCAGTCGTTCACCCGTCCTGAGCGGACTACCCACCACGTCGAGACATGTGGACTTGGTTCGATGAAGGAGTCAGATCATCCTTCAGAGAAACGCACGTCAGCTGTGTACAAGTGAGCCAACCGTTGGGTCTTCCTCAACATCGACTATCCAACTATGCTATAGAATAAAAAACACACTTGTGGCTGGTTTGGATCACCTCATTTCAAGACAAAATTTGTCTGCTCCGCTAACCAGCGTATTTACTGGAATCGATCAGTGTTCATTTTTGTTGAACCCTCAAAATTGATCCTCGGCACCTTCATCCATGACGGACCATGAATCATAGTTCAAAGAACCAACATGTGTGTCATGGTCAATTATGACATAAATGTGACCTCTATATACTCTGTAGTCACTGTAAGTAAACATTGCTGTTGGTGCGGATGAAACATCGCTTGCTTCTCCGAGCCTTCTCCCACCCTTTCCACCCTTCAGTCTTCAGCTTCGAGGTGAGGCTGAAGGAGCCAGCTCATCATAGGCAGGCTCCAGCGGCTGCATGGTCAAGCGCGACTTCGTGGTATCCGCCAGGGCCGAGCCTCAGCCGTGCCAATGGGGTGATGGAAAGCCCCGGGCCCGTTACTTTCGGCCGCAGCACCAAGCAGTGATCCTTCAATAAGTATTGCAAGCACTCTTGACAAACCCAATTACACCGGCATAGACCTCAGCTAGCAACTATATAACCCTGATATAACAAAAGCACCGGAGACAAACAATCAAGTATAGATATATATTATGTGTAATTTAAAAAAAGAATCCATGAGAGAGTTTCCAGTGACCGCGAGTGGACCCAACAAAATGGCAATCAGACTGGCAAGCAAGTGGGGAGACTCACGTTTCAAAGCGCACAGCATGAAAGATGTTATTCCAGCACATCTATTGCCCCGATGAAAAACATTGATGCTGCGTGAAAAAGACTGTAAAGTGTATGTGTACAAAAGAAATACGCGCCAACAGCACAACAGATGTTGCGCATACACATCTATATATATATATATATGTGTGCGTGTATAAATATATATATATATTATATATGTACAAAAATATGTGCGCACACAGTACAATTCCCAGGTTTCGCAAACATCGCGCCCAAACCTTCAAACACAGCAAGAACAAGAGCAGCGCAGAGCTAGACTATTCCAACACGATACGGCACTACTCTGGAGGCTGCCGCGCCTTTTGAGCAGACTCACGCTTCAAACTAATGATGCTGCTCCAGCATATGCACTAAATGATATCATATAGGTCTATGTCGACAAAAACATGCGCGCAAACAGTGCAGTACAGTTCCCAAGCTTGACAAGCAGCATGCGCAAGCGTTGAAACATATAAAGAACAACGCATGCAGATTTGTTGAAACACCACCACCACCACCACCAGCAGTACCCTGCACCGACACGGCACAAGCACCCAGCACCAGCACCGGCAGCCCGGCACCCTGTCTCGAGTCGGCACGGCACCAACACCCTGTTTCCAAAGCGCCCACGGCCAGCTGACACAACGACCACCACACCATATGCGACGAGGTGACACCTGCGCCGGCACAGCACCCTGTCGCGACAGCGTGCGTGGCCAGCTCAAAGCACAGGCAAGCAGCACCCAGAACCGACACAACTCACAGCACAGCCAGCTCACAGTGCTCACAGCACCGGCACCCAGCACCAGCTATCGCTATCTGGTGAACAAAGTAAATGTTCCACCCGCTGCTCTCAAAAGAACTTCCAACCACCATTGATGCCTCAGATTTTTACACTACAAAGCCAGGTCAACCTTTATTTTAGATGCCGAAAAGAAGGCTACAGGCAAACCACTGAGTTCCACCAACTTGTGTGGGTTCATGCATTCCCCCATGGAGCTCCGCCCACCACAGCTTCCCGAAAGTCACACCAAAAGCTTCGACCATGAGAACGCAACATAAACAAATCCCAACCCAACCTTGATGACCGTGCTTGACTCAACCTCGAGATCCCTTAGAAAAGCAAGTTCCACCACAGTCAAAAAACATAACCTGTTCTATCAAAACACAGCATTGCCACTTGCAAGCCACAATGGAAATGCAACATCAACTGGAACCCAGGCCCACAATTTCTGCACCCTTTACCTGGACCCACTTCTTCTGCTTCAGCTGTGGCTTTGCCACGTGCCGAATATTCCGGTTGGTGTGCTGTGCGTTGATCCATGCATTCTCGCCTCCTTCTTCTTGAGCGTGTTGTTCTTCTAAAGGCTGCTTCTGGATAAAGTGAGACAGTGGCTACTTTTTGCTGGCAATTGCCGTCTGTTCGTCCACCCAGAAATGGAGAAGAAGAGAAGAGACACAGCCGTTGTTCTGGTGTCACGGCCCCAAACAAGACCACGTTTCACCAGGACCTTGGAGCTGAGGCACAGCGCCAGTTTCCGACAACAAAAGTATATTCACATGTGGGGGGGGGCCTTCAAAGCCGAGGGAGCCTGGTTCACCAAATAGACCCAAGAGAGCCGTCGTGAGCTTGCGAGCTAGAACAAACCAGACCCCGATTTCCATCTTGGAAAGTGAAACACTTTGGAAAGAGCATCCTTTTCGGACGCGGCAGACGGTCACCATCTCACGATTATGTGGCGTAAACCGGCGGGTTTTGGTTATCAATCGTCTACACTACCAGAAATTCATGCCAAGAAATGCAGCACCATCTGCTCACCTAGTGTTTGATTCAATACGATCTCTTGCCAAATGTCCGCCTGTCGGCTTTTGTTGAACTTTTCGATTGCAGGGGCGGACAGAGCTCTCTGATGCTCTGTCCAACGAAGCTATGCATCAGGGAAGGAAGCATCCACTGGCCATGGATGTGTGCCTGCACTCTTGGTTGTGAACGTCCAAATTGCGATCCACTTGTAGAGGTGCGCGGCTGTTTAGGTTGTACACGGGAACGCTTCGTGGGAGCTTTGAACTTGGAACCGCTTTTCTTAGTCTCAAAGAACTCATTTGGAGTGTTTGGGCGGTATCCCTATTTTAATACACGCCCATTTGGAGTCAACTGTTTGCAATTGAAAGCTTCTCTTCAAGCTTTACGATCTTTTAGGGGCCAATGCGGTTTGTCGTGGCGGCCAACGGCCCCAAGGTCTGTTTGGAGCACTCTGTTTGGAGTACCTGCCTCCCGCTTGTGTCACAACGCTCTGATGTTCTCTTCTCTGAGTTCGTGGGGGCCTCTTCTCTCGGCTGGCGAAGGATCAGGTCAGTCACACAGTTTCGTTTCAGTAACACTTCCGTAGACTTGAACTTATATAGCGCATGAGTGTTGGAGAATGTTGGAGATTGATTTTTAGAACCTTGGATGCTTGATCCTTCTACGGCCCTCTGTTTTAAGGACCTCTGTTGGAAAATGATGGAAACCTCAAACCCACTTTGGCCACGGCCCCCCATCCCAAACTCCAGCATCAGAGGCGCTGAACATGGTGGCTAGATCTGGTTCGCTCAGCTTCTCCACACTCCACGGCCCAGCTTCCCGCACCAACTTGAGAGCCGCTGCGAGTGGCCCAGGCGCGGCGAGTGGGGTCGGCTTCCGGAGTGGGTGGGCGACCCCGGTCTTTGAAAAACCCCCGGGGAGGGGCCGGTTGGAAGGTTGGAAATGAGTTCAAGAAAATGGAAGCGTAAACTCCAGAGATCCTCCACCTTGTTACTACGAAGTCAAGATCCTGGAGTCACAAAGGGGTGCTTAATGGAGGTGCTTCATGGAGGTTAGGGATGCCCAGAACATCCACTGACTGGATGGGAGTAAACACCACCCCAACATGTGACTCCTGGATCTTGTTCCATCTTGTTCCTAGTAGTAAGGCCAGGAGCCCCTGGTAGCGTCCTTGCTCCTAGTACTTCAGGTGCTTCAGAGATCCAAACTGCTTCCAGTAAAGGTCCTTCAGATACTCGTCCTGAGGCCTCCAGCACCCTCACTGTAGCCAGCCCCGCAATTTCCTTTGCGGTGTCTTTGTCTTTGGGCTTTTGCAATTTTTGCCGCGCAAGGTCCATTGAAATCTTTGCCGGTCACTGAAACACGTCCCTTGTGGTCACCGAACAATGGAAATCTTCGACACGTGAAGAATTGGATCTTGGAAGAGCCATTCGTCTTGCCTCCCATCGGTTGATTTCCCTTCATGCTTTTGACGTGCGACACTTTGTGCCGACTTGGAGTGGACTTCACTTGCGACTTCAGATACAGTATACGAGAGGAGCCGCGTGACATGTTTCATTCTGAAATGACGATGGATAAGCTGGACATTGCGGGGCCCAAAACCCTCCAAACGCCAATTCCACCAATCCTAGAGTCCTTCCTCTTGGGCTGTGCTCCGTGCTTCTTGGACACTCGACCGGAGCCTGAGGCTCCAGACCGACATTGAGGTCCAAACCATGAGCAACACACGGCAACTTGCGCATGAAAAGGAAAACCTCCCTGTTCTTTTGGAAAAGTCGTGCGAAGCCTAGAAACATCACTTCTTAAGGTCTTTCGAAGTCATCCTTTGACATGCTTTCCCATCAAGCAGGAGTTGAAGGACTAACTGGGTGCTGACAGAAAAAAAAAGGCACTCGGGTCTTCCCCGCCAAACACCTGATCTGCAATCTGCTTGAAGCTAATCAGCAATGAATCAAGCACAGCAATGCCGGAATCGAAATCTAGTCCTAGCAACCTCTTGAACTCTTGTGGTTTGCCTTGACAATCACTATGGTTCAATGTTTTGGAAATTGGCACAAATAATGTAGATGTTTGCTTTAACCATCAATCTAGCTCACCGCAAACTGTGTGGCATCGTTTAACTCTCCATTTGGAGAAGCATCATGAAGTATCCACATTCGTGAGGTCGATATACCAAAAAAAGAACCTTGACTCTTCTTTCTTCAAGGCATGTTTGTGGAACTCCTGGTCTTTGCTCTTTTGGGGTCCCAGGTGCTTATGAAACTCTCAGAATTTGGAGAAACTCTCTCAACAATCTCTCAACAGGGCTTGTTACTTCTATTACGTACACTTCTCAGTTCTTAGCCTTCTTGGATCAAAGGACGTTTAACCGGGCAGCCCTGTTTTTTCACTCTTTTTGAGGTAGAAGATCTCTTTGGTCTTACCAAGTGGACCAACCGACGGGTTCAAAGGATCAACCGATTTCGTCTGACAAGATCAAGCATCCCGCACGGTCAGGCTGTTGGCTGTCAGCTCGTGAAAGATGAGCGTGCTATCATGAAAACTTTCTGGGAGCTGGTATTCGATCCTGTTGATATGCTGGTCCCCCCGACGGAAGCCTTGAGCAGCCTGTCAGTTAGTGAGAGACTGACAAAAAGGGCGTTGGTGGGTTAAAACCCACACTTAGGAATCCAGTGGATAGTTGTGATGGTTGCTGATTAGAACCCTATATACCAAGTGATGAATGCTCGTCTTGGTGCTTTTGGGTGCCAACAGAACATCATAAATGGCATGGAAGACTATTGTTCTTACATGTTCTTACAGAGGTTCGCCAAGAAAATACGGATCAACCAACAGGTAGGCGAACCACATTCGGGTCCAACAAGACCCCGGCCCCCAACTGCCAGTGTTCATCCACTTTTAAGACAAATTCCGGGGGCTGCGTTCACCTGGATATCGTTTCAAAGATCGATGTGCACCGCAAAATCGACTTGGTGTCCGGTCAATCAAGAAAAAGGACGAGTGTTCAACAACTCACAACTCACAACTCACTGTTCACGACTGTACCTATGCGGAGACTCCTTTTTCTGCTGTGTCCTGTGCTTCTGTCAGGTGCTCCACATTAACTACTGTTGGAGGGAGTTGCCTTGAGTTGGGCAAACTGACGGACTGTTTGAAAAAGAAATGCTTGTAGGTGGAGGCCATCGCTTGTAGGTAAAAACGCAACTTGCGGAACTCGCTGTGCAGCACCGGAACTGGTCTCGCTTTGTTGCTCTCTTAGACAACTCCATCGGGTCTCCCTGCATTGAATGCAAGGCATCTCTTGGCCCAGCGAACCTTCATCGGATGTTCCACGCAAGAAGACGCTCCGAAGGGGTGGGCCAAGTCAAAATCTGAGGTCGTCAAGGCGGGGGTGAAACGCTTCGAAGAAGACGTTGATGTTTCGCCTTTCATCTTTCCGGATGGTTAAAAACGCTTAGAAAGCTCGAAGCTATCTGTTTCTGTTCAAAGTTTGTATTTCGATGCATCAAAAAGGCAGGTTCCAGTGGACCTGTAACGAAACACTAGGTGGTATCCAGTATCCATTCAAAAGCTAGGTGCTTTCACTGGTGAGTTCTTGCAATTCACTCACCAGACACCTTCGACTAGCAAACCTTGTTCCGAATATTTCATCTCGTCTGATTCGTCTGATTCTGAGCCTCAAAAGCTGGTCTGGCAAGCAACAAGATCTGGCTTGATCCATGCAGTTGGACGGGAGGGTCCCAGCAAGAAACATGCAAAAGCATGCAAAAGCGATGTTTCCGGGTATACATGAGCCACTGCATCGCGAGATCTGGCTCCGAAGTAGCCAACTGAACTGAAGGAACTTTAGCCTTGATACTTGATGCTTGCCTTTGGTCTCCTTGGTTTTTCACTTTGTTCTATTCTTGCATGTGTGTTAGCTATTCTTGAAGTCTCGTCTAGCTTTTGTTTCAAAGAACCCCTTATTGATGAACCTCTTAAACGTCTGGGCAGGGCCCAGTCAGCAGCCTCCGGTCACAACCTTTTGCATCTTCACTGGTGGCCCTTCCTGGCGTTCAAAGAGACCTGCCGACCGACGGTCCCGGGGTGAAAACTACACGTCGACCGACGGTCCGGTAGACAGGTAGAACTTGTGCGTCGACCCCCAGGAGCCCTTGCAGTGGGTGAACTTTCAGCTGAAATTCCCGGAACATTTGGCCCATGGAGTTGGGTGCCATACGTTTATGGAGTTGGGGCGTTGATGTCAGACTACTGATGTCATGTGCGTGGATGTTCTGAGCTCGGACGTGCATCCGTACCCTCCAAGTTCGGGACCCCATTCCATGGAAACTGCCGGTCATGTAACTCATCAGTCCCAAAGCTGAGCCGTTCGAGTCTGGCTCCGGGATTCTGATCATGAAACCTGAAGGACTTGGGACGAGAGCCTCACCCAAACGGAAGCCGAATCTCAACCCGTGCGGTCTAGAGTTCCCAGATTGTGAGCTCCAACGTGGAATAAAGTTACAGTAACTCACCAACTATAGATTGCAAACAATCGTTCACCAACTGTACAAGTACCCCACATTTGCACACCCGGTCTTCGTGTTTGAGCGCCGAGCTCGGCCCAGAAAGTATGACATATCACACCTATCCAGCTCGACAGATTGTGCTTAAGGATACTGCAGGTCATCCAGTTACCAGAGTGAAAGTTTCCGGTCAAAACAGTGAGACTTCTGCTGAAAAATGGGACCCGATCACGGGGAAGAATGCCTGGATTCGATCGCTGAAGAATCGGGTCTTTTCCATCCACCGGCCACCGGTGAGATCGCTGGTTTTCCTTTGGGCACCGAAAACAGTGAAGGCACCGGGAGCACCATGCACGAGTCAGTGCCGACCTCCGTGAAGCACGGCTCCCGAAGCGCTCCCGCGCCTGAAGGGCTTCGTCCTTGTCGAAAGTGCACCGCTTCATCGGAACCTGCGGAAAGAGAGGTGTTTTCCAGCGGTTCCGATGAGAGATGCAATCGAAGTAGTCTTTGACCTCTTTGACTGGTGTTTCTTATGCCCAACTCCAGTGCGATGATGTCTCCAGTGCGATGATGTCCTTGATCTGGGGCGGGCAGGACAATGAAAACCGCCTGTATGTGACTGGCACCGCCGGACCTGGTACCGACCAGGCTTGGTACCCTCTCCGAGCAGCTCTGCAGGCTGTTTTCGAATGTGGTTTGATGATGGCTTTGGTGCTTTGGTGCTTCTCAGCTTGGTGTTCTTTCGAACTCATGCACCTCTGTAGAACTATGGGTCCACTCATGGGCCGCCACCCGGTGGTTCGCAGGAGCTGAATTTGAATTCGTCCAAAAATGGCGCGAACAGACATGTGGGCCGCTGTGGGTTGCTTTCGGCCGAATGCTCACCTTGTTGTCCGTGACACAATCGCAATCAATCGCAGATTCTTCTGGCAGTTCAATAGAAAGCGAGGCTCTTTCCCAAAATGCCAACATGAGGAGTGCCGCACCTGCCCCAAGAAATCAGGTGTTTAGCTCCCAAAACATGCATGTCCATAGCAAAACAAACCTGATGAAATGAGTCGTCACCAAACAAGGCATCCCAGTTGCCCCAAGCAGGAATAGTGAAGTTCAACGGAGCGCAACTCGCAGGTCTTTTCAGGGAAGTTCAACCCACAAGAAAAACGGCCTGGAGTGATTTCGCCCCCAAAAAGCTCACTTCGTCAAGATGACATTCCACGACACACGAACCCAGGTTGAACGATTGGAGTTCCGACAGTGAGGGTTCCAGCCCGCTCGACACATCAGTTGGACCTCGCCCTGCCTTTCGTGGTGTTGCCTTCAGTGTAGCTGTGCTTTCCGGTTCCAGCCAGCCCGCCGCCCTGCACGATGAGGTACTCCTGCCACCCCCAAACCCGCACCGTGGGAGTTCCGCAGCACTCTTCGACCAAATTCGAGTCCCGCACCCTTGTGGGAAGCCCGGGAGGAAGTAGAAAGGAATGAAGAGCTTTGCCATCCAAACAGGCGGGTTTGATTCATCGAGTCTACATGACTAAAAGATACTAAAAGCCCATGTGGTTGTCTAGATCCAATACCCAGTCCACCCAGTCCACTGACCCAGGAAAAGCTCCTCACGAATGGGTCTGCCTTCCAGGAAACACTCCAAGATCTCTCGGACCCCTGCCGCGTAGCGCGCCTGGCGGGGAGAGGTTCTTTCGGCGTCAAGCAAGGCATTCGCTGTTCACTTGAGGGTATGATCTCTATGCGTCGACCGTTAACCAAGCAATTCTTAGCTGGCCATCTGTGGAATCAAGTCCTTCGCGGAACGTCCTGACTTTCGGACTGTGCGAACTGCGGATCGCACCAGCGAAAGAGCTGAATGTGTATTGAACATTATTGAACAAAGACTAACAAAGGCTCTCACAGCCGTTGTCAAGTTATTCAAATCAACCAACATCAAGTAGGATCGCCTGCCCATACAGTCCGCGCACATCAGGAATATCCTACCGGTGCGTAGGGTTTCTAGCAACTGGACAAGCCACCTCTTGGTACAGTTGCACTGCGCCTTGCATGTTTTTGAAAGTAGATGCCCTCCTACTATGAAGGGAAACTGGAGTAAACCCAGGTTGTAGGCCATCGCTATTAGTTGATGTTTCTTGACGCCCTTGCGGCCTATGTGGCCCGGCCTGTGCGGACAAACTGGTGCCAGACACGTGAGGCGTCATGGCGTTGTTGGGCATGGAGCGCCAAGGGTGGTCATTCGGCGCCTCAGGAAGTCATTGCCACCAGTGACAGTCTCCGGGGTGTGTTTGCTTAAGCTTTCCGCTTTTGCTCTTTATTGCTGTCTTTCTCATCTTGCTTTCTTTCCTTTGATCATTTTTGTGTCATTTTTAAGGACCCTCTTTCTCTTCACCATCTTTCTAGTTACCTCGGGCTTCTTGCCTAAAACAACTCCACATTCTCAGGGTTGGCTACGAACCTGGGCAACCTGCCACAATCCACCCCCGGACGCCACAAAGATTGACTGGCGTATTATAGCTTGGAAAAGTTTGCTCGATCCTATATAGCTCCTTCACTATTCAATACGATTCATTGGTTTTGCCAAGCAATGTCCCTTTTGAGTGGGGAACTGCTTTCTTACCACATCCAAAGACGGAAACACAAAGGATGGCCAACAAGTCCAACTGATTCCCTTAAAAACGGGCGATAATTGGATGGCGGCGGTGATCGGCCGACCAATCAACTTGCCAAACACACACCCTGGTGCAACCAGCAGCAAGCTACATGCAATTGGCCCAACCACTAACCACAAGCGACAAGACCAAGGACGACAACACCAAACACCCAACAACCACCTCAACCACCGCTGCAGCAACAAGAGCAACCGACCCGAGGATGCAG
>CAXIVM010001800.1:0-39463 GCA_964035705.1 Porites rus | reverse complement strand
CTCAAATGCTAAAGACGATGTTCAAAGCCTTACAAACATCCAGAGTCCGAACGTGTCCTCCATGGCAGTGGCGATGCTCCGACGAAACGGGTACTCCGGTTCCCTGTGTTTCTTCGTGATCCGGATTCTTCGTGATTCGTGTCGGGTCGCCCGAAAGGTGTCGGAGCTCCAACGATCCCGACCTGCAGCATGCCACATCCGACATGCACAGCATCATTTCATGGGTGCACCGTCCGACAGAATTCGACCCTCTCTTACCTCATCCCATTCGACTACCCTACTTCCCCCAACACTGCTCCCAACACCGCCCAAATCTCAAAAGCGGCTCCCAAACCACGCCGCCTCCACCCGCCTCCAGCGCGCCCTGTCTGTCCCGAACGAACAAGTCCGCACGACAACTTCCACCGGGCGTGGCGAAGGAAGCGCGGTGCACCTCGTGGAGCTCTTGAGACTGCACGGTGCCCCAAACCTCGACTTCCAGCACTCGCACCACTCCTGTCCAGTTGGGTGGGAGCGTGGCGCGTGGCACGGGTGCCATGCATGGTTTGAAACGTCGGGGTGTCCCTGGATGTCCCTGGTCACATCCACGAACATTTGATGGGAGTGAATCGGAGTGAACATAAAAAGAACACCCCGACATGTGCTGACTCTTGGAGGTGGATTCCCGAGGAAGCCCTGAAGATTCTGGATGAATCAAATCTCAGACATGGATGGCAAAACCTCTTCAAGTTTATTTATTAAGAGTCTACATGACCTCCGTTTTGATGGTGTTTTGGGCGGGTGTCTGTGGTCTTGTGATCCCCCCATCACCGGCTGGATGCCTTGATTGGTACCAATCCATAGAACATGTCCAAACAGCTACAAACGCGACATCGCCACGACTTCCACACTAAAATCCATTCTCAGACGCGACCCTGGACCCGAACCAACTGCTACATGTTTGAGGTCCAAAACCCTACTTGTGAGGGTCAAAACCCTAGCGAACTGAGGGTCCAATGAGCGTCTGGGTTGAAACCATTCAAACTTTAGATAATATCGTTTACATTACATCTCCAAAAACTCCACGCATGACCTACTTATCGATCAGCTAGGATACATTCAGGGGTTCATGTAGGCGCATTCCACATCCCATCTGTCGTATCTGGGATCAGCTCAGGGAAAACCCAACCAATGTTGAAGAACCCGACTCTTCGACTATCCCAGTTGGGTACGCCAGGTGACGGGTCCTAGGTCAGGTCGACGTGTCAACCCCGGCCCGTCTCGGATGCTCGGGGCGCCTCGTCGCAGGTCTTGGAGTTGCTTCGTCACCCGGCCACTGCGGCGGGCCGAGGGACTGACGGGACCGGAGGGCCTCCTGAGATGGTTGGGTGGGTGGTTGGGGTGGATATATCGTTTCATCTAACTATACCTTCTGAGAGGGATGTGGTTGGAACCCTACAGGGGCTTAGGCCTATGGGGGAGAATGGTTAGCCTGGTTTTGTAGGGTGAAGTCTGCTCAAGAAAACAATGGTTGCTTGGTAAAGCCGCCGGGCAAGGAATCTCTGGGCTGTGCTTTCACCATCATTCCATGGGCACCAAGAACTCCTTCGAAGGAACACAAAGTCATAAACACTTCGCATCTCCTGTGATTCGCATGTCGAGATCTCAGCATCCCACACCAAAGCTCGGGACAAAAGTAACCCACGAAAACAGAACATGCCCTTTTCGCAGAGCCGAAGAAGCAGTCGCAAGCTATTCGATCGGCCACAGTCATAAAGTGTCATAAACACAGATCAGTCTCCAAATTGGATCCTGTGTAATGACCAGACGCTGGTGAGGCCAGTTCAATTGAATACGTCCTTCAATGCCACCGTTATGCCACCCGGTGGACCGCCGCCGTGTCTCTTTCCCAAAGCAGACGCCGTAACCGGACCGAGTCGACCGAGTGGCAACTCGGAGCTTCGAAGGTCAGCTCAGCGACCCAAAAAACCGAGCATTCGTCGGTATGCCAGCGATAGTTACATAAGGTATACATCAGTTGGGGTGGTATTCTTCGTGTTGGTTTGGGGTATTCCCTGAAAGACACAGATCTAAGAAACTCAATCACAAAATCCAAAAGAAGGTATACCAGAGCTTTCCTGGAACCGTAAGAAAAAAACAACTAAACGATATACCCAAATCCCTCAACCACAAAGGTTCTCATAAGTTTGAAACATCGTTGCACTAAGTTTGATACTGGTTTCTCAGAGACCTGGTAATAGCTTCTCCCAGTTGTTCATGGTTTTTCATGGTGTGCCTGTCGAAGCAACATAATTTAAGCAAAGGGTTGCAAAAGCAAATCAACACTCCTTTTGCCAAGCCAACTCCCAACTCTCGATTGTTCCTTCAAGGATAGGTTCTAGGAAATCGTTTTTGCTTTTTTCCAGAATCGTCTGTAACTATGCTAGACTCCTAGACCTTGATTGAAGAACGCCACGATTGTTTCGTGAAGATGAAACGATCCTCCACCCATGCCTCATCCTATGCGCCCGGCCCAGTAGATCCCAACTTGGACATTGACCAACGATTTCGGAGAAAAGAAGCCATTGGCACAATTGGGAATCAATGCTTATTGTGCCAGAACTCGAACTCCCACACACCCTGCCAGAACCAGAACTCTCGATGGAATTCGATCTGCCATGTCGATTTCTCAGAGGAAAAAAAAAGAGCTCTCATGACCTCCAGTAGATTCCTGTCCTTCCAAGGCATCTTACTACTAGTAACAAGAAGCTACTAGTAGCTCCTGGCATTACTACGAACAAGAAACTATTAGGTTGGAGGCCATCGCTGGTAGGTTGGAGGCCATTCTATACTACAAGTGACAAGAAGCTACTAGTGTCAAGATAATTCAACCTCATGACCTCCAGTAGCTTGCAGTCCTTCCAAAAGAGGTTGAGGGACCTGAACTGAGACCCTGTAGTGATGTAGTGGTACATATGGGATAGGCGATATATATAGGGGCTATAGTGGTCCCCAAATTAGATAGCCAAGTAACTCCCACAAACAAGTTTATTGGAAACCATGCCACGAATAGTCTTTGGGGGGTATCGCTACTAAGGGCATTACTACTAGTAGCTAGAAGCTACTAGTAACAAGGACATACAAGGACCCCGATGTCGTTCAACCTCTCTACGCTTCGCTATGCTTCGCTACGCTTCGCTTCTCGGCGCAGGCGCGGCCGGGTTTTCGGCTCCGCCTCCGGCTCCACAACAACAGTCCACTGCTGCTGGAAGCGAGTTGGCCCACCGGATGATAGAGGTCCAGCTCGAACCTGGGAGTGGCGGGAGTGGTGTGGTCCTGCGTCCAGCTCCACCGCGTCACCAGGTGAGTCACCTGTTGGGACCAGGTCGGTCGATGAGAGTTTCCACGGTCGGTCGGTCATGGCCCTGGTCTTTTGCTCAAAATCATCGCCCTGGTACCAACGTACTGTTATGTCCTTGCTCTGTCCTGGCCCCATGCAGGGATTCATGAGGACATCAGACTTTTCGAGATCAACGACTTGGCATTCGAGACGATGCGGTCCTGGTGGAGACGACCCAAACATTCGATGCTCGTGCAAAGGGGTGACCATCCTGCGCAGGATTGAATGGGAGAAACAATTTTCTACGTGGTCCACTGTCGACATGATGTCGGGTTTTCATCGACCTATTCCCAAACACATCTAATGGGACTGGCATATTTACATACATTGGGGTGGTTGAATTCAGGGGTCAATGTATATAGGCATATAATTGCATATACCAGCCCCATGGAGTGTCTGGGACTGCTTCTTCACTTGGACCTATGCTGTCCCCTTCATCCAATCAACCCACCAACACCCTATTCAGCTATTCCGGGGTTAGGTCAGGCCATCTCGATGCACTGGCCAGCAGAAAGAATTCAAAGCAAACAAGCATGGGGATGACCCAGTGATTCACCGATTCACCTCGTCATCCGCACGCGTCATCCGTCTCCACGTGATCTGGGAGGTTCTTGGGGGGTTCCACGGTCCAACTCAGCGCCCCGGCTCATCGCCCGCAAAAGACACCACTGATCGAAGATCCTGTGTGGTGCCAGGGAGAATTCCGCAGCAGGGCTTGGTGTCACTGGCGGATGGGCATACGATGGCATATGCACAGTGACAGGAAGCGGGACGAAACTGTGCAGTGGGACAGCAGTGGCCTTGGTCAAAGAATTCACCATAAACGTGCAACTCATTTTCCCAATCCGATTGGAATGAATGGCTGGGCAGAACATGGCAGAAAGAAGAACAGAAGGGGACATGTGATCAATCACGCGGCCACGGCGACTCTCAACTGTGAAAAATGAATCATCGAATGGATTCTCTATATGGTTCTCTGCAAATGAAAGATATCTTGCTTTTTGACTCTGGTGCCAGCGCAAAAAAGACAGATCGTTCTTCAAAATCGCACATGTGCACAAAGAACAACAGTGTGGGTGTACCAGGGCCCCCTAAATGATGTCCAATTATAGCTCCTTAGAGGTGATTCGGGATGTCCATTAACCACCCCTATCCGGGGGCCCTGGTATACAATACACCACTCGATCACGCATTTGGTGCCTCGACATCCTTCTTCTTGCTGAAGTGTCGCATTTTGGTGATGACGCCCTTGGGCTTGTAGTACCTCTGGCGGGCGGCATAGCGTCCGAAGGGGGAAGGGCGATGATCATCCCCCCCCAAGTCTAAAGCGACATAGCCAGACTGACCATGCAACAGGGGTGCTTGATCTCAGGGGTCAATATAATACTATATAACTAAACATGTAATTCATGTATATAGTTGTGTGTTCATATATGTTTTAAGTTATATGTGTTCCCTTTCCATAACTGCTCGAAACACACGCCGGCTGCCACAAGCTATCTTTCCTGCATGTAGCTGCGGTCACAACGAATCTCCAGCTCACCGTGGCAGCCACGCCGCGCATGGCGACTGAATCTTCCCCAGAACAATATCGCTCGCTCAGGCCCCAAGAGTGCTCACTTGGGAGGATGCACGAGTCCACGGTTCTCTTCCAAAGCCTTCAACATGGTACTTTGACTCTTCCCACTGGCTTTGATCTCCAAGAGCTTTGGCCAACTTCCTCAAGAGCGACATGCCCACCGACCGACCCGAAAAGCCGAGCCGACCTTTGGCCGACCATTCCGTCGCGACCGGAAGCTCCACTTCTTCGCCCAAGGCATTTGGACGATCCTTTTCCATGGTTCTTCCTGGAAAGCCAGTCCCAACCAGAAACAAACGGTTGCTCCAATATGGGTAATTGAAATCCTTATTACAAACGGAAATGGCTGGGACTGGGGAAACATCCGTTTGTTTCTGGTTGTTTGGTTTAATGGTTCTTAGGCTAAATCCGGTGGGCCAGGGAATCGAAGCGAGTGAGTCTGGTCTTAACCGTCTGACCAAAGGCCCCACATAACTGGGTTAGCCAGTGAAGGCCCTCGGATTCGTCCGATGCGCGAACCTGCTGCAGTGACGATGGACGCGAACAGCCTCGGGTTTTTTGCCTGTGAGCCAGTCTGCGGCGACGGCGTCCGAGTATTCCAAGTTCTTGGTCACACGATCTGTTCATTGCACGTTCAAACCCGCGCACAGCGATGCGATCGCGATCGCCCAGCGCAGAGTTGAAGAGTTCCCGGATGCATGGACGAACTGGGACCAAGCAAGCTCGGCGGTCCGACCGCCGAGGTATTGTATGCCTGTGCCACCCCTTTAGAGGATCCGGAATCTCCAACACCTTTTCAGGGTGGCCATGCTGCCTTGTCTGGGAGTGGCCATGCTGCCGTCGGGTGCAGCGACCCCTGGACCCTCCAGAGGCTTAGACGAGGCTTCTTCGGGGCTTGGTCTGGATCCTCCAGCAGCGCGAGCGTCCGTGAACCGGCCGCGGCGCCGCGCACGACCGATGCAGGGCACTTCACCAGCAGTGGAAGCCTGGAAAAAGGAGAACGATGGGTCCCGGACGTCCAGTTCGCTTTGCAGGTCCAAAGCTGGTCAGTCGATGGAGCCTGGATAGTATTGGTTTTGTATGACCATCTCGCAGTATTTCATGAGGTCAGTTCCTGACTTGTAGGGTGGTGGTCAGGAAGGTGTCCAGTCCGAAGTCTGAATCCTCCGAATCCGGACATAGGGCACCCGAACCAATCCGGCGAACGCTTCGGGCGGTTTTCACGAAAACGGAGCGTGCCGTAGGGCGGTGCCACCCCCCCGTGCCCGAGCCCCTGCAGATTGGAGGGTTTGGCCCCAAAGTCCCTGGAAGTCCAAGACATTTTTCAAACATGGTTGAGCTGTTTTCGTAGTGTAACTTAATTAGACCATTAAATGTATGGTGGTTGGAAGCCTATAGGATATATATATATAATATATATATATATATACCAGCACCTTCCAAGAGGTCTCTTCTGGAGGCTTTTGTAGACTTACAAGTCGCAGGTGGTGACCTGTTGGAAGGTCCTGGTATAGTAATATATGTTTTTATAATAATATCTCGAGGGCCGGGCCTTGTCTGGATTCTTATAGGGCTGGTGGCCCAAGGCTGCTGATCTCCGATGTGTTTAGATCTCCGTGAAGGCCTGGTGTGTGACTGTCTGGCCTCATGAAGAATGGAACGAACTCTGGACATCTCCAACCTCTTGAAATTATTTTCTTAGAGGTAGGTACGTGATCTGCTAGTGACAAACAGAAAAAAAAAAACAACTAACTAACTAAACTAACATAACTAACATAACTAACTAACTAACTAACTAACTAACTAACTAACTAAAACTAACACTACCTAACTAACTAAACAAATAGAAAAACTAAATAACTAGCTAACTAACTAAACTAAACTAAAACTAAACCAACTAACTAACTAACTAACTAACTAACTAACTAACTAACATAAACTAACACTACCTAACTAACTAAACAAATAAAAAACTAAATAACTAGCTAACTAACTAAACTAAACTAAAACTACAACTAAACCAACTAACTAACATAAACTAACTAACTAACTAACTAAACTAAACTAAACTAAAACTTAATTAACTAACTAACTAAACTAAACTAAACTAAACCTAACTAACGAACTAACTAGCTAACTAACTAACGTAACTATATGCTGCAATAAAGTCACTAAAGGTTAAAACTTGAAATAACGAAAGCGCACTCACTTTTCACCGCCCGTTTGGGCGTTTGGGCCAGACCCGGCACCGCACCTGTAGTCCCTGCGCTCCACTGTCGGCCGGAGCCCTGCGCCACCCTGCGAGGGGCTTGTCACGTTCGTAGCGATACACGTTGTTACTACAGTAGTAGCTTCTAGCTACTCTAGCTACCGGTCGACCTACACTCCACGGACACTGATAAAACTCCTGTTCGTGACGCACCGTTACACCATGATTACGTCAATGAAAGTCATCGTGGATGGCACCCCCGCTGTTTCTGGAAGACGTCATCTTCTTTCCATTTTTCACTTCCACGTAATGAGTCAGAGTGTATGGCATATGAGTCAATGACCCCGGGTCAAGAAAAAAAACATCCCAACGGATTGACCAAAAATTCCAGTCCCAGACAGGTCGTGTCTGGTTGCTGAATCCAACATGTCCTGGCATATTCCCCTCAGAAGAACCGTCGACGGGCCGAAAAAGAGGTGTGAAGACGTGAATCGAAGCTGGTTGGAGAAGTCTTTCATAGAAAGATATGGAAAGAAGTCTTTATAAGGAAAGGGAAGTCCCAGGTAAGGAAGACCTTACCTTAATTTACCTTATAAGGAAAGACATGGGAAAGACCTATGATAAAAATCCCTAGAAGTCCAGACTCAGGACCTATACTTGTCCCCTAGAAGTCCAAAGACTATATTTTGACTGGCTGAAGTAAAGGAAGTTCCCTTTCAGGTCATTCTTTTTCTAGTCGACTGGACTCCCAGGGTGTCCTTAGATCGTTAGGACATTCCCCCCTAAGATCGGGAAAACCCTAAGGGATCGACCTGTAAAGATTCCTCGTCTTTTCGTCGTCGTCGTCCTCGTTGATTCGGATTCACCGGTGCGGCCGGCCGGCCCCTTCGTCGTCACCGGGAAGTGGCGGTGGAACCGAGGTGCGGGGCGACCGATCTCGACTCCATGGGACTGGCAGCCGCCAGACCGAGAGAGGCGGTAAGGGGGGGGTGGTGGAGAACGAGGTTTGCGGGTTCAGGTTGGACATGGATGGTCTGGGGGGATAGGATGTTGCAGTCTGACATGGAAAGTCAGAACCTTCCTGGCAGGTGTTCTGTTCTACAAAGGTTGAGGAACGACGCGTATCTCAGCGTGGTGGGCAGCCTGGGACAGAGCTTCCGAACCCCAGACATTCCGATGGAAGATGGGTGTATTGGACAATCCGGTAGATCCCCTAACCCATGGGAAGGCTCGTCTGGTCTGTTTCCCTACCAACCAAGGGATCCTTGGGAGGGTCTCCGTAGATTCAATGCACGCCCATTACATACCTAGAGCCTGAGTGACCTCTGTTTTCATAGGAAAAAGACCTTGTGTTGGATAGTTGATCCTCCAAAATAGAGGTCACTCAGGCTCTAGGTATATATATATATATCCAGTGCTTCCAACCATCATTGATTTATGTAATGGTCTTTACCGAACAACCAGGTCAACCATTCTGCCATATTATTTCACTGGTCTTGGACATACCTACATTGACCACTGAAATCACCCCAGCGTATGACATACGAGTCTACTAATCGAGTCTCGAGGATCCACTAATCACTGATCACCGACCAGGGACGAAGCCATTTGTGCATTCAGCTCCGTCTGTCTGTGAAGCTGGTCCTCTACATATTGCAGGTCTGCAATCTCTGCTATGGGTTAAAAGATGCATGCTCCAGCTCATCTCCAAATGGGCCACTTGGAGCTATCGTGAGTGAAAAACCTGAAAAACTCTTATCCAGGTCAAATGCAAAACAAACCATGAATTCAAATCTAGCAGCACTTGGCACTAGAAAAACTAGAACACAGCATCTGAAAAATATCTGAAAAAGTACTATGATTGGGAGCTGAAATGGCACATCATGTCGTTGATCAAGCCGGTGTCCATTACCTCGAATCTAGCATGGCCTCATACCCATGAATAACATTGAATAACTACTTTCTGTGGTCGTATTTCCTTCTTTTCCCGGCAACCTTCCAAATTCCTAACCCTTCTCACTGCAAACTTCTTGCTTAAGTCAGTGTCTGCATGCGTAGCTTACGGTGCATTTGTGGGAAGATGATGAGTCTCGCCCGACCGCAACCACTACCGACGCATATGAGGTACGGTCCAAATTAATTCCGCGTGGCTATTGCATCGTCATGTTTGTAAGTTCCCTCTCGTTTGCCAGGATTTGGAGCAATATGAATGCAAGGCTCTGATGCAATTGTCATCATCGCACATGTTGAAGGCACTTCATATCGACCCAAAGAGCTCCTGGCCAGGTGGTTTTTCACCCCCCTCAAACCACCCACCAAACTCAAGCATCGCAACGGAGGACCTGCCTGCTACTCCCTACCACTCTTGCTGATCCGGTTTGGCCCGGCGTCCGATAGGCCCTGTCCTGCCATGTTTTGGTCCCAAGGCCCGTTCAAATTGATCAGCAAGGGCACGGCCATCGCGGGGAGGGGGAGCGGAGCGGATAAAGCGAAAAAAACCAAACGACGTCAACGACATCAACAATCTGGGTGTTGGCACTACCTATAGAATTACACGGGTCGGATCGGATCTCCAGCCGGGACACCCAAGCATGAACCAGCATAGTCATAGTCTTATTCATTGTGTGGGAATGGACCAATTGCCCCTCAAAATCCCATCCTGGAGCTGCAGGAGTCATGCAGAAAATAACGTTGCCAGCACGCTCGGCGCAAGGCACTCGGGTCGGAGGCTCGGCAAAAACAACGCGCGCAGCGTTGGCCTTTGCCGTGATCCTGAAAGTGGTGTTCTGAGTATAGAATCATTTAATGTCAACTTTCAGTAAACCTTAAGCATATAAAGTTAACCTGAAGCATTTATAAGATATCTCCCAAGTTTTTCACTGTTCCACCGTGATCCTGAAAATTGAACATACATTATACAATGTCAACTGGGCTTGACGGATCGGATTTCCAGCCAGAGAGCCGATCCGTCAAAGCCAGTGGTCCCACGGTCCCACCAAGAATTACCCAGTCTTGGTACCTCAATCAATTAGCGTGGCTAGTTGTCAATGTACCCACTCCATGTATGCCATATATGCCTACATTGACCCCCCAAACCACCCCAATGTAGGCATATATGGCATACATGGAGTGTCTGGGTATGTTTGGAAATGGGGAAGAAACTGGTCGCATGATCAAACCCTACAGATCCAGTCGTACCGGTCATACCGAACCGAAGGCAACTAGGGACTGTCAGCAACGAGTTGCCTTCGGAATCCCCCAGCAATACTTGATCGATTTGAATCCCGGTCCCAAACCTAGGTTTACGAAGGATTTGACACAACTTACAATAAGGTCGACCATTTGTTAATGGTCTAGGAAGGCTAGGGACTACCCACACACTAAATCAATGGAATTTGTGCCGCCCCTTTAACCCCAAAAACCACCCCAATGCATGCAAATATGCCATACATGGAGTGTCTGGGTTAAGCATTGAGAATCTCAATATGGGGGTTCATCTCCACCTACCCCAAACACGGCAGCTGAAGAGCTTGCGGTTCTTTGTCAAGTGCTCTACGCACAAGTTCGAACCGCAAGCTCGGCAATCTGGCCATAGGGCCCTGGTGCCGCCATGTGCCCCCCCCATATGTTGTACCGTGTTCGACCGGGAAAGGCGTAGAATAGTCAGGCTTCTTCTTGAAGGGGAGGTGCCTATCCTGCACTCACTTCGGATCTTCAAAGCACCCTCTCTCAGTTGGAACGGTTACACATCAGTTTACCAGTAAGTATAAGCCTGTGTATAGCCTGTAACCTATATATATACACCGTCCACTTCAGATAAGGTGCAAAGACATAAGGCTGTGCGTCAAAACCGGGGGACACAGGTTGACCACCCACCGAAAATGAACAAACGCACAGGTTGACAACCCGGTCAACCTACCAGGTTGAAACAGGCTCCTGGCCTTGACCCTAATAACAGCTCTCTTTGCGTTTCATTTCACCAGGTTAGGACATCGACTAGTCGACTTGTGCGAGAACGCGCGATGCAACTTGCGGGAGGTCGTGCTGCCAAAAGCAACCGGGGAAACCTCGATCGTCCCGGAGCAAAAGGGTGAAACGGGCGAGAGCGCTCCTCACGTCACATGCTTTGGTGCTTGTCTGTGTCATGGAAAAATCGCAGGGACGTGAGCGACTCGACGTCTGTTAGATGAGTCACATGAATAAACAACCACCTAACCCGGCGGAAGAATAAGAGATCTAGTCTGTATAGTCAACAGATCTTATCAGTGGGTTGTCTGGTAACCAGTGGGTTCCAAAAAACTTTCTTCACCTGTGGGCTGCCTGGGATCCGACTTCTTCGGCTGCCTGGGATATATCCCTTGTTGGGGCTCCAGGGATCCACCCTCGGTACGGTGATGTTTTCGACAGACACTGTGGTCGGTAGGTTTGATTTGAAGGGTCCAATCAGCTTCTGAGGTTCGGTACGACTGGATCGGCCCCTTCTAGGTATGAGGTATGATTGATATGTTGCCCAACATGTGCTTCCTTTGAACTTGTGGAACTGGGGGTTCACTCAGGTTCACAGCGAAAACACCGCCTGTACGGGTATATATTGATACTATAAAGAAGGACAATGCTGGGAGTCGAAGACAGTCAAATGAAAGAACACCTCTAGGTCTCCCCACTTTCGGGAACTAACTCCAAGAGAAGTGGAGCGATTGTCTTCAAAGACATCCGTGGTCCGTCAGTGCAGCTGCATTACTTGGCGTTGTATAGCAGTTGTGCGGTTGCGTTTTGTGGTTGTATTCGTTGTCATTGTTGTTGTTGTGGTTGTGGTTGTGGTTGTTGTTGTTCATGGCATCAACGACGCATGCGGAGCAGATCACACACTACTCAGCGCGATGAGCATCTCAGGTCTCTCTCAGCCGCGCTTCGACTTACCTTTGGCCTGATGAGCGAGCGGAGCGCGAGCAGAGCTAGCGGAGACTTCGTGTAGCGAAAAGTGTCTGATGGAGCGGAAGTCTCCCCACCATTGACTTTACCCTAGGGCTCCTGGCCCACCTCCTGAGGTTCGGTGGTTGGGGTGGGTGCCAGGGGGGTCTAACCATCTTCTGAGGATATGGTTGGAGCCCTAGGGTTAAGTCAAGTTGTGCTTTTTACTGCATGAGAAGGAACATTCTATAGAATGAAACCAGCGCTGTGAGCGTGTGTATTTTTCCGTGTTGCTTAGGCAGAGGAAAATCTTAAAAATTGAAGTATTTCCTAAAGGAAATACAAAACATATCAAAAATACCAAAGACCTAGAGGAAAATACCAAAAATACCAGTTCTTTTTTTAATAATGAGTTCATAAATTTCATAATGAACTACACTCAAACACAGAAGACTACCCAGAGCAGCTCATGGAAGACAAGTGAACGATTTCAGACAAATGCCTACCAGGACCGAAACCGCGCGTCCGGTGTTTTTTGGGCCAGGCTATTCTCACCTCGACAGAGGCTATTCATAGACACCTCGAATGGTGTCGGTCTTGGTATAACAGCTACGACTGGGCCGGGTACGATCTGAGACTCCAGGTCGCCAGGATGGCCTATCCCAGACACATGGATGGCCGATGTATACTGAGCAGCTGGGGTTGATTTCAGGGGCATATCTTCCAGTCCCATGGATGGTTTGGGTATATATATATATTATTATATATGAGGGACGATCAACACTTATGTTTACTCAACTAAAAAACAAACATTGTCTGTTTTGAATTGGACCTTATCGTTTTATAGTGTTTTGTGCACAAACCTGCCCCTCTTTACTAAGTCGTCTTCGCAAGTTTTGACCATGGCTCATATTGTCCTTCTAATTAGCTGGTGACTCCACAAAGTCCAATTCCAAATCCACAGAGAGATTGAATGAAGTGGGTCATGGGTGCCCTCCACAAAGGCATGGGATGCTAAGTGAAAACCAGGATCCACAAGGAGTTCTTAATGGACGCCCCTTTAACCTCTATAGTTAAGGTGCTAATTTTACACCCCGAAATGGAGCACTGATACAGCCCAGTGGGTCAACGCACCAGTTTAACCAGTTCTTTAGTGACGCACCGGTTTAACCGGTGCTTTAGCAAAACGGGAGCTGGAAGCTTGAAAAGGCCGTGAAAAACCCGTGAAAAGGACGTGAAAAACCCGTGAAAACAGGGTGAAAGGCCGTGAAAAACCTGTGAACATTAGGTCTTGGAAGTTGGGAGGTGAAATGCGTCCTTTACGCTAACGCACCAGTTTAACCCGTCCTTTGGACTTGCTGGGCAGGTACAGATTAATTTCAGATGCGGAGAGTGTCCAAACCTAAACACTCCATGTATGGCATATATGCCTATACATGAATCCCTTTCAACCACCCCAATGTAGGTACATCTCCCAGTCCGGATGGTACTCACCAACGGATCAACTGGGAACACCGGGGGCACCGGCGGTCACCGGGAACCTCTTCATTGCTTGGTCCTGCATGTCTTTGGGTGTGGTGTGAACCAGGAGTCGAGCTCGAGCTCGGGCTGGTGCTTGGAACCTCAGCGAGTGGATCATGGGCACCCTGGTGTTTTTTACTTTAACTTTAACATGCTTTAAATTCCCAGAACGGGCCTCTGAGCGCCAAAAGGGTCACCCGTGTCGACGTCCGTTCCTCACCTCCGCTTCATGTTCACCAACCGCCACGGGACCCGCGTCGCATGGACCGGCGGTCGCTGGCCCATGCCTTGCCCTGAGGCTTGTTCTTGCTCCTCCCTTTGACTTCTTCCACCTTTCTCTGGAGGGCGCGAAAGGGCTGGCGGGCTTGATGAGGTCGTTGGAATCAAAGACGGTATTGATCTGATCCCACCCTAGGGATCCAAGTACCTTCTCAGAAGGTACTTGGACCCTCCAAACCTAAATAATCAGTGTCTCCAATCACCTGCTGAGAAGGTACTTGGATCCCTAGGGCCAGATGTTTTAGAGAAATTCAATACGAATTCAAATTTTATCTACAAATGTGAGGGCTCACTACAGAAGAAACACTTAAGACTGTTGGTCTTGGATGCGTGACTCTAGCTAGAAGAGTATAATAAACATGTTTCTAGGAAACCACTGCTGCGATGAAAAAACATATGACCAAACTGTTTGGAAGGCAGGTCGTGGCCCACTGCAACCGACTCGTGAACGACTCTTTGTTATTGAAAAAACCTTGGTTCAATTGGTTCGCCACAGCGACGGACCAAAGGACGCGACGGAGCACCAGGGAGGTCAATCTGCGAACGTGGAGCTTTAGGTGTTGATCCATGGATGAAAAGCACGCGTATCTACCCATGGATACAGTACCCACGCAACCCACATGGACGACCGCAAGCCACGCCCATGGACGACCACTCCTCGAGTTCAGGCTCTTCCATTGACAAGACCGGAGGGCCATGATCCGGAAGCTCCTGCCGAACGGATCCTCTGAGCCCAACGGGGCGTGAAAGCGGTCCCTGCGGTGGCGGGTGAAAGCTCCACACTCCCAGGCGGGTGCCATATATGATCATTAGTTCCCTACATTGAGGTGTCTGGGTATAGTATAGTCCTGGAGTATACATGTCATGTCATATTGAAAACATCCCGGAGAGCAAACACATTGGGAAGCTGGTGCTCTGAAGTTGGATTGCTTGATCTGTCGGAACTGTGAAGGTCTGTCCGACACCTGGACCGGTCGGAGCGAGGAGAACGAAGCAGACCATACTGCAAGAATGGGATCCGATGCTGCCAATGCCATCCCGTTTCGCCTTAGGTGGGACAATCTTTCAAACTGGTTGACCTGGTTTTGCAGCGGAAGATCCTTTAGTAAATACAGTGGAATATATATACCCTGGGAGTCCAGTCGACTAGAAAAAGAATGGTCTGACTAGGGGACCTGAAAGGGAACTTCCTTTACTTCAGCCAGTCAAAATATAGTCGAACTGGACTTCTAGGGTATATATATTGAAATTCCGCCTCTGAAAGACCAATGACATGGGCTTCGAAGCCAAGGCCAAGCATCTTCCTCTTCGCACCCCCCGCCACTTCGCAGCGAAGCCGATCGAAACGGGCCGGGCGTTCCCGATCCAAGTGGTGGCCCACCCTTGATATAGTAGCCGGGTCATCCCGAGCTGTTTTACTAGGGGTTTTGCAGTTTTGCCCTACACAACATTACAAAACCATCTCCGAAATGGTGGCTTTTGCAGCCTTAAAAGTTGCAGGTGATGATCTGTTGGAGGGTGCTGGTAGGCAGGGCCCTTCCCAACCCTCAACTAAAGATCTGGCAGTGAGTCTCCTGATTGGACTTTAATGCTTTTTTAACCTTGGCAGCTTTGGATGGTACTGCTCAGAGAGGACCCTCAGTTTACTGAAGTATGGAGGGGCTTTTTGGGGTTTTACTTAATTTGTCTATTTAAGAGTATGTCAGTATGTCTCAGTATATAGTAGATGCTTTTGACCTGTTTTGACCCTCACAACATCTCATCACGAACCCGGCGAACCGGACCGGAAGCGGGACTGAAGAGCTTGCGGCCGCGCCCGTCCTCGATGCGCATGCCCTGCACGGAATCCCCCCGGCGGAATTCGCCCTTGAGCTCTGGAGGTACCTGGAGCGGGTCCGCTGAGCGACCGGCCGAAGGAAGGGACGAAGGGAGGGGGGATCGGCGTGGTTCGTTTTTGGGCCAAGCCATGGGGGATCGGCGAAATCAGATGAGGTGTACCATCAAGGCTTCATGGATGGAATATGATGGAATATGGTGTATATAAGTTATAATGAGAAAGTACCTGGACCATTCAATGGGACATGGAACCCTTTTCCACCGCCCGCAGGGATGTTGATATTCCCTTCAGGAGTGTCTGGGCATGGTGCCCCAACCGACCCACGGTTTCGGCACATGTGATGAAAAGTTCCTGTAGCTCGCGTCCAAGCTCAAAAAGATTGGCAAACAGCAAAGAAACGACCAGAAGCACCAATGAAAATAACATTAACAATAACAGTTTCAATAACATAACAATAACATAACACTACAATGTTGAAGCAACATAACAATAACAATAACATACGGCGCACCTTCATGTCAGGCTGGAAGCTCGCCCCAGCCCACGACTATCCGTGATCTCCAGCCACGCCCCGACATGAAGGTCCAGGTACATAATCACATACAATATTATAGTAATAATAATATACTATATAGACTATATAGTGGAGCTCTTCAAAACCCAAACACCTGGGGCCGGTTGAAGATCAAATGTTCACCAAACATCTCGCTGATTCGATGGGATGGATCAATGTTCTGATTACGCTGCGCTGGTCAGGCAAAATACATTCATAAATGGAGTGTATGGGCTGGTGTGCATTGTTGAAGGCTAAATGGAGGGTGTGTGGAGAAAGGGGGTCAGCAAAAATCGCTTATACGAAGTTAGTGCACCAAAAATACCTTCCACGAAGTTTTGCGAAGGTTTCTGGGATTTCGTTGCAGTCAGTTCTCCTACTGGCCCACCATTCCACGAACTGTCCACGAATAGCCTTGGGTTCTACGAATGTCCCGCGCCTTCCACGATGTTAGTAGAACAGGATTTTGGAAAACACTTTCTGTGCACTACCCTTCCGTTTGCCTCTGAATTGTCTTCTCGAATTCATGTGAATTTGGGTGTCTCTTCGGTGAAATACATCACCCCCCATCATTTCAACCAAAAGCTCCGTCCTTGATGTCATGTTTCTCTAAGGAAACAAAATCACCCAAAACTGTTTTACGACTTGACAAACCAAAAAACAGAAGCGTTCCACACCCGTTTCGCATCGTTTCGCTCTTTGAACGCGCCGTCACCACGCGAGCTATCCGGCTCGAAAGGGGTGTTCCATTGGATCCTTTTTGAAGCCCCACAACAAACCATCCAAAACCTGGTGTTCCCTATAGCCAAAAAGCATGGTTTTTTGTGAACGCCATGTGTTTTTCATGGTTTGGTTCGGGCCCCTGGTCCAAACCACCACCCAAAACCGCCGAGATCGGCCGAGGTCGATGCCTCGAGTAGACCACGCTCGGGCCCGTCGAAGTCCACCTCAGTGGTCGGATCCGTAGCCGTTTGGAGATCGATGGAGGAAGTGAGGCGCCAACGGTTCCGTCCAAAAGCAGCTGAATTTTGGAGGTCTGAATACACCATGAAGGGTAAAGACACCATGAAGGATGCTGTAAATAGGTGTAAATCCTTCGTGTCTATACTCCTGGCGCCCAGGTCGACCGCAGCTTGCGATGCCCCCAGTGCCCGGTGGATGGGCAACCACCCACGGTTAGTGAGGACCGCACCCCAGTCACTCCTCAGGTTTGGTATGACTGGACCCTGCTGGCACCCGGGCCCCAGTCGCACCGAACCGAAACGAAGGTACAACTGGAGCCCTAGGGTATGGGATGGTACAGGATGGTCCGAATCCCAAAGAAGCATCATGGTTGTAGGCGACATGGCGCCAGGCCAACGGCATTCAACGTCGAAGCTTGCCTTAGAACCCCGTCCGAGAACAAGGAACTAGTGTCACAAGCCATAAGAAATGGACCTTGATCATCATCATGGAATAGGCTGGAGAAGCAAAATATGGAAGAGATAAGCATCTGTACTGTGTCACATGACGAGAATATGGATTACCATAGATAACCCATGAATATACCCTAAGAATCCTACCCCAAACCAATCAATATGGGAAAGGTTTTCAGGGTCCAAACCCCTGCTATGGAGGGTCTAAGGATTCTCTGGGTCGCATATTACTACCGCAAAAGCACCACACACAAAAGGAATCAAAAGGACGGAACCTGCTACCTTCCGGGCACCTCCCGCTGCAAACACCTCCACCTAGTCAGAAAGAAACTCATTGCTGAAAGTCCCAGGGCCATCAAAGAACTCGAACGGTTGCCCAGCCAAGCCCAGCGGATCCACGATCCACGCGGTTCATAGCGGTTCATGCCCAGCCACCCACACGCCCTTATTGTTGATTTGCGCTACGATGCCATCCACCAAATCACCCACTTCAAGGTCCTGCCCCACGCTGAAAGAACGCGGTCTTCCGAAGGGATGACAAAAAGAACATGTCCCTAAAGGGTAGTTTGGGAGGAGTGCAGTGATGGTACTGGTGCCGATGTGCCAAACAAGCGAGGCATGTTGTATACAAATTACAGTACCAAAAGTTTACCCAGTGTTTGAGCCTCAAATTTTGTATTCCAAGGGGCACGTTGTGCCCCCTGGCCTCAAAACCATCCGACTCATCTTTCCGGAGCTTGACTCGTCGTGTCGCGCGGAAATGTCGCGCGCCAAAAGGGTCAACAGGCACGGTCGGGTCTCCTGCTTTGGTTGTTCCACCTGCAGGCAACAACGACCAACGACAGCGGATTGAGGACTCTGGACTACGGGAGATGGATCACAAGTCCCAGCGCACCCGGCTCGGACCCTGCACATGCCCGACGCGGTCAACCCGAAACCAGCCAGAATAGAAGTCTCCGGTTGTTGCCACTTCCTAGGCAAAGGGGATCTCCAATGATCTCCATATTCCATGGGGCTCCAACCATATCCTCACCTTCAAACCCATCCCACCTTCTGGGGATGTGGTGGGTTGGAACAGCCAGAACTAGCTGTTTCACAGTGTTTCAAGCTGTTTTGGGGTGGGACTGAAAGGTTGTTCGTTGCTTTTCCATGCTTTTCCAGGTCTGATCCCATATCCAATCCCCCGCGTCTGGGTTTAAGCCCCCCCAAAAGCCACCGGGTCCAGACTTTCCAAACAGTCCCCGAACTCTCCACGAGATCCTCCTCTCCGAACCTCAGCGCCCTTCAATCCGGGCCCGGTTCGCCAACACTAAGGGTTGGGGAACCGGGTCCGGACCTCTGCGTGAAACGGAGGAGAGGGCCCGTGTGGATTCAATCGGGGCACTCCGCGATCCTCGCGCGTTGGAAACGACGCGAGTTCCGCTTTCGGACCTTGGGCGCTTTGCTCCGCGACTTGGGCACCGCCTTGGGCGCTTTCTCGGGCCTCGGCACGGTGACCGCAGGTGAGTTGTTTCGCATGGGATGTGGAGCAAAGTCACTCAACTTGATTTTTTTTTCGATCGTTGAGGTCTTTTCCTTCGAGATGTGAGCCGAGAGGATTAGACGTAAACCTAGATATTTTTCAGAACGGGTGCTCCTGGGAGATGTTTGTTGTGCAAGAAGTGATCAAAAACACAGTGTTTTACAGTGATGTTTGGTTAACACATCACCAAAACCTTAGTTTTCAGCTATGTTTAAATCAATTTTGTGAGGACCAGGCCTATAACAGTTTTGAGAGAGTACATTCTGGCTTACAACATTTTTTGGTTAAAACATCACCAAAACCTAATTTTGTTCAGCTCTTGTTAGATCAATTTTGTGAGGGCCAGGCCTACAACAGTTTTGAGGGAATACTACAAAACAAAAAACACAAGAACTACAAGAATAACAAACACAAAACACAAACACAAAAAACAATGTTGGAGACAAAATGGTGATACTATAGGCGTTGTATCTTTGTTTTTGTTTTGCCTCCATTTTGTCTCAAACATTGTTTTTGCGTCGTGTGTTTAATGTGTTTGTGTTGTTTAGCTTTTTGTTGTTTTGGTTGTTGTTTTCATTGTGTTTTGGTTTTCTCTCAAACCTTGTCGCGCCGACATTCGTGATAAGTTGCACAATATTTTTAATATATTGCATTTCTGACACGGATGCATAGATTTCAGGGTTTGTACAATGGCTTTTGCCGAGAACTGGCGCCACTGTGCTGTGCTTCCGACAGTATCGCTAAACGCAAGTCCTGCGTAGAAATTTCTTTATCAAACCCTTATTTAAAAGCCATTGAAATTCGACCAAAACGACTCTGGAAAGGCTACCCCTCATGAAGCCACCATACCCTAAATACAGTGCGCCCTATATAAATAAAGCTAAACATGTTTGTTGCCTGTTCTAAGTATCTAAGTAAAGATTCATGTCATGTCCTTGTTAAATTCCTTTCTTAGAATTCTCTTTCTGTTCTAAGTAAAGATTCATTACATTTCCTTATTAAACTCCTTTCCTAGAATTTCCTTTCTGTGTCAACGAAAGATTCTTTCATTTCCTGATTAAATTCTTTTCTTTGAAGTCTCTTTGATCTCAATTTCAGGAACTTGTCCTAAGTAAAGATTCATGTCATTTACTTCTTAAACTCCTTTTTTATTCACGGTCAAAGTGAGGGGGGAGGGGGGCACTGTTTATTAACAATACGGGTGCTCCTGGGAGATGTTTTTTACAAAATGGACACATAAAAAGCAACATCATTGACATACATGTTCATCTTGATATATATATACATAGTATTATATTTATATCCGCTCATGATGCTACATTCATTGCGTGCAGAGAAAGATGAACCTACTTGTCATTGATGTTACACATTGATAGTGGGCAGACGAAGAGCTGTTAATAAATTGACATTGCACATCCAGACTGGGCACAGAAAGGTTGAAAAATATACGTTTCGCCTAGGTCCCAGAGCAGTTTTTGAAATTTTGCATTGTATTTCAAGTGTTTTCTAAAGGTTTTGAGCTAGTGTGCGCTCTCCCAAGCACACCCGCTCTCATATGTTTTGGGGGGCAGGAATTGCTGCCTATTGACTGGTTCCAGGAAATTCTAGGGTGATGAACATCATTTGGTTATCAGATGTTATCAAGAATTCACTTGATGTTTCACGTGTTTGTAGTGTTGCTATGCATTGACTCCTTTTTTTGCGTACGCCTCTTTCCCGGTCATTTAGGCATTCTGACCCGTTCCCCCTCACTGCAACGAGTAGTTGGGTTGACAAAGGAATTGTAGCTTTTTGGGGAGGGGTGAATGATATGAATTTTGAAATCTTTAGATCAAGGACTGCATCGGGTGGCAATGCCATTGTTTTCTCACATGTTTTAAAATTAAATTTCTGGTTCTGCCTCTTGCATGTCAGAATGCATGTACTTGTGCTTCGGAGTTGTTGACCCTCGAGGCCGCAACTAAGGCGTTCTTTGTAAAAACAGGCGGATATGTTTGCCTAATGATCTAATGAATCCTAATGACGATCTAGGTATGTCTTGCCTATATTCTGTTCCTTCAGACTCCTACTTTATCCCTGAATGTCTGGAGACTGACTGGATACGCTCAGAAAAGAATCCGGATTGGGAAGGGCTTTGACGGTCCGGACCTGCCATTGGAGGGCCCAAGGATTCTCAGGGTAAATCCTATTATGTAACTTGTTTTGGATGTTCTTAAGATCCGGGACAAAATAACAAGTCTCACCAGAAGTGCCAGAAGGGATTCACCCATAGGGACTTTCTTTCAAAAGAGCTAAGCAAAAAAAGAACTGGTTCTTCTATTCTGGCTATTCTGCTCTGCCTCTTTGTTCGTCTGATGCAGCGGGTGAATCCTACTGAGGACAGCGAATTGTAGATTAGATCGCTCTAAACGCCGCATTCGTGAGATTTCGCCCTTCAGCCCACCAAAGCGATCCTATATACTTACTGCGGCTCACCGCCGTTGCGCTAAAGCGACGCCTGCCACTTTCGGTTCGGCGGGCGCGGCGAATGCCCCTTTCCTCGAACTTTGCGAGGAGAAGTTCGTAGACCGAACAATTCTCCCTCACAAGGTATAGGCAGTCTTCGACCTGGCCAACGGCCCACGCCGTTGCGCCTTGGACCACTTCGGGCCAGCCATCAAGATGAGGGACTATATCCTGACGAGACAAAAAGCTGGGGAATCACGAAGCTGCGCTCTCTCCGGGATGCGTTCCAAGTCGAAGGCTCTGAGGGTGATGCGCATGGGCAAGCCATTGTTTCCAGACCCAAAATCTCGGTCAAAGAAAGCTTCTAGAACGCCAGCCAATCGAACAAGTCCGAAGACCACTCAGCTTCTTCTTTTTGGAGCATCCCGAAAAATCTTTAACGCAAGGTTAACACTTACTGCAGCATAAAAGCCCACGGTGGCCAAACCTTGCCCCAAGCGCCTCCACCAGTACATCCGGGAATTCATCACGCAAACTCAAGCCACCAGATGTCCGCTTCTCAAATCAAACACGCCGTCGCATAGCAGACACAAACATTGCTGCAACGTGTCTCCATCAGATTGCGTTAGCCCAGCCCTCTTAACTGTTTCGGGCTGGATAGCCCAGTCCTCTCAACAGCTTTTGGGCTGGTTAGCCCAGCCCTCTTAATTGTTTTGGGCCGTATAGCCAAGTGGTTGTTGCTGCAGAGCGCCATACGGCCATACGTGTGAAGTATGGGAGTTTGTCGTAGTTTACAGTTGCAACAGGTTCAACAACAGCGGCTTCACCATCCACAGAGCCAGCATTGACTGGAGGGCTAAGTTGAAGCTCAAAATGAGCCAAGTCATTGATCAAGGCTGTGACTTCGAGGTCGAGATGTTGCCGAGTGTGCCACATTGCAAGAGACTGCAAAAGATGAGAGCTCAAGTCGCATAGTCAAAAGGTGATAGCCCACTGGGCAAGGAGGGGTTACAAATGCTCAGCTGTCATGCCTCTTTTACAAGGTTCAAAGTGGGCCTTCGTTGATATGGCAGTGCGGGGGCCGCACGGAGAAGGCATTGCCAGAGCTATGCGATGTGTGAGTCAACAGTGGAGAGATGGCCAATGGAAGGCGATCGAGTTGCCAGGGGCGATGAACTTGGACGCTTGGCATGGGAGGAGGCCTGGCGTATCTTTAGGACTGCTGCCCTGATGATCCAACTCGCCAATCGGGCCCACGTTAGACAGGTATGCTGCAGAGTTCCGTGCACGGGTTCTTCAACACCCAGATGCTTGGCACTTGGCTGCCCAGGCTGACATTCGGTGCAGGACAGGGTTTTGGGCCCAGGAACGTCGGAAGCAGGAGTCCTTTCATGCAGCACATCCAGCATTCCAGCATTGTCAGCGTTCAGTGTTGATCAACCATGGAATCCTTTGAAGCAAGCCTTTGACAGTGTCTTTCTGAGTATTAGGTACTCCAAACTTTTTGCATGGTTCAAACAGCTAAGGAGTGGGATCGGTGGAACTACAAGCAGATGCACGGCCACTTTCGAACGCAGGCCGTGGCAACAGGGTAGGCCTTGCTACGGCTGCAGAGTGGTGGTCCACTGGGGGTGTGAAGCCGATCGCCCCCTTTGCATTGTTTGAGAGCGCATGGTGAAGGAGGCGAAGCAACAAAAAAGAGTTGATCGAAATCAGTGACCTGCATAAGTATCTTCAAGATAGTGCTGACAACTGGCGGTGTCCAGGTCCTACCTCTCCTTTTCTTTGTGTCATTGATGATTCCTCTGCTCAGCGGGGGAGCGGTTTGCGTTGAACATCAAGAACTTCCATATAACAAGGACTTGTCGCATATCGTCAACGCCAGTGAAGCAGGCACGCTCACGCTTGGGAGTCCGCATTTGCAATCACAGTTTCTATAATATGGTTGCCAGCAGAGACGTCACAGGTGAGACAGAGCTGCGTCCGAGCAATGACACAGCTGCCGAATATAGACGCGGCTTCTGGAACGAATAGCAACATCTCGGTGGGATCATGATGTTGCTCCGCTGGGAAGACATGACGAAACAAGCCTTACAAGCGCCAAAGTGCGCAGGGCGAGCAGTTGCCAGGAGCTACTGATATTCCCTTCTCTTTGCTGCCCGATTCACGGAACTTGATTGAGAGGTGGCTTCTTCAGGTGGAGCGATCAAAACACAGAACCAAAGAACGAAACCGATTGCAGCAGGAGGAATCCAGCAGTGATTGAAGCACAGATAGCTCCAGTTCAAACAGCTCCGCTTCTGGCACAGTGTAAAATGGCTTCAGATCCTGCTTGTGGCCACGCTGGAAAACCAATCTGATTTGAGTTGTGTTATGGCCAAACTGCCAAAACTTGAAAAACGATAGGGGACACCCTAATTTACCTATGAATACAGCTCCAAACAATACTTTTGACGCTGACTCATATATCATATATATATATTACAATATGCTTTCATGTAACATATACCTTCTTGTTTCTTTGAATTGGCATGTATATATTATATATGTGTACAAAGTATATAATATATTTGTATCTTTGTCTTTGTCCCTCCCTCGCTCTCTCTCTCTCTCTCTTTTTCTTCTGTCTCCATCTATCTTTTATCCAAACCAAATCTGAAATCATCTTCACTATTGTTTCTTACCGGTCCAATCTATCTAGCTACCCACCTACCCATCCATCTGAATCATCTACATGTATCTACTGCTTCGAACATCTCTTGGTTTAGATATCAGTTGTCATTTCTCTTTGTCATTATTCCTTTTGACTTTCAGGCGGTGCCGCATGTTGTTCCTCCTCCTCCAAAGTGTGGACGTGTTGTTCCTCCACCAGCTCGCGGTGTGAAGTGCTTAGTGCCAGAATGGTGCCCTAAACAAACGCCTCAACAAACATGAAATAATATACATCATTGCTCCCAAGGCTGCTTCATCTTCTTCTCAGGCAGCGATCCATGAAGAGGACAAAGCAAAACTCATTAAGTAGATTTAACATGTCAGTGAAAAAAACATGTCTTGATGTTGCTGCAGGGATGTGGATCATATTGTTTTGACTGATACTGCCAGGATCATCAGGACATTGAGGAGCAGGAGGATATGCAGCCCGAAGCGGAGCAGATCGATCTTGAGGAGTGCATTGAACATCAAAATCCACAAGTTCAAGCAAACATGTGTGCACATACCTGATTTTGCTACAACTAGTTTTAAACTTACTTTGAGAATTTCAGGAGCCTGTCATTGATGAGCCCTTGGAAGAGGATCAGATCCAGAACGAGGATTGCATCGAACATGAAAAAGTTCAATCAACCACAGTTTCAAGCAAACAAATGTGCACATACACATGTTTTTAACTTACTTTGAGAATTTCAGGAGCCTGCCACTGATGAGCCCTTGGAGGCTTTCTCCGTCTCGGTCAATGAACGAGTTCCACGAATTGCTATGCTCAATGCTTGCTCAAACGAATCAACAGGCATGACTGCCATCACTTGTAGCGAGTCCAGGTCTGCGTCGCCTAGTTGCCTACAAACACATCTTGTCAAGCCATGTCAAGGCAACATCTATAATCCTCCCCAGCTCGCTGCATCGCTCGACGTCGTCCAACTATCTAGGGTTCCCCCATCCGGTCAGGGCGCATCAACCCCCCCCACCTAAATTGATGGGGGAAACCTGGACCCCAGACTTGAGCCAAACTGGACGGCTCAAGCCCGTACCCGCCCATCCACCCGGCGCAAGGACTCTTGCTGCTTCTGTTATTGCAGCCTAGCTGATTCCACCGGGTCAAAGCAGGTTTCCTTCTTGGAGTGTATACCAAACAAACCATTGTTCTACTAAGGACTAAGGATTTGAATTTGACACTCCAACACCAGGTCATTCATTTTATGGTCTTGGAAGGCTAGGGTACTGGCTAGGGTGGTAAAGCTGCAGTCTCGCAGGGGCTGTCTCTGAGGCCGCAGCTGCATAGGTTCCTCCACCTGCAGGGCATGTCTTCAACGGCCCAACGACCTTCAGTCTCTCCAACCAGAGTGCAGGAACATCAGGGAAGAAGTGGCCACACGAAAGGCGATGACTCGATGACTCCGAACCCAACATCGAAAGGAGAGTATTACTGAGTATATCAGGCTCTACGATCAGCGTTTGAGCTTGCTTCGGATATCTACGGATGTATTTGGTGGCTTGGGGGCACGGGAATGCCAAGCTGGCCCAAGTTCGACAGCTGCTTCGGACCCGACCCACGTGACCCGACCTCCTAGCGCATCGGCTCCTACCCGGCTGTTTTTCGGTTCGGTTCAGCCACCGGAGCTGTTACCGAAACCGCACCGGTACGCGGCTCGCCATGTTCTTTGAGTGGTCAATGTGGAGGGTGGCATGGGGTGGCTGGGGTGGCATGGAGGTGGCATCCAGTCAGACTGTGAATGATCCATGGACCCAAACTCATGCAGATGGCGGATCGCGCGATCGAGCCGGCCACTGAATGATCCATGCATCATTGTGTGCCCTAAGTGCCAGATACCTATCAGATTATCAGACTATATGCATAGTGAATCTATTCAAACTCAGGTCACTGCCTCTGACCATAGTTTTTGAAGTCGTGATTGAAGTTTCATGGAATCACCCCAAATGCACCCGACCAATTGGACCAATTGGGGGTCTCGAGTCTCTTCTACGTCTGGTTCTCCCGTTGATTCCGGCTCACAACGGCCAGGCCTTCGGTGGTCTCTCGTCCATGTCTGCAGTCATCGTCTGCAAAGAGACCATCTCCGGATCCTCGAGAGGCGAGCAGACTGAGTTTCCACGAAGGGGACCGAGAGCGAGCAGCAAAGCCTTCCCAGGGCTCGGCTGGGTGGTCTGAACAGAGATGGACTCGTCGACGGGAGGAGATCCGTCACCAAAATTGGAGCCTTTTAAATTGGACACCCCCCAAAACCAGGGCTCGGGCGCCCTGGTCTAGCTCCGGGCTTCAGATCGATGTTCAGCTCCGGCAGTCAGAGGTTTCAGGCTCCCGAGCTCGCTCGATCCGGTGGACGACCGAAACGACGGGTCGACCCATGAGCGACAGAAGCGGATCCACCACACCCAGACGCGACCCGAAGCCGGCCGACCCCGTTGGGCAACTGCTACATCTCTTGGTTCGGTCCATGTCACGTTCGTTGTGAGGGTCAAAACCCTAGCGAACGGATTGGGTCCAATGAGCCTTTGGGCACCATGAATCATCTGAAAAGTTGTTTGGGATCCATGTGGGTCTCTTCCAGGGCGTAGCCTGCCATGCATTGGCTTATAGAGACGTTACCGGTTCTCAAGGAATTCGAACACGACTGCATAGTTTCGGTCTAAACTCGAAACACTCAGCCTGGCCTAGAAGTCCAAAAAGATCCAAAAAGTCAATTTTGGGGACCACCATCAAAGTAAAGAAAATTCACTAGCTTTCAAGGGCTATTTTTTGGGGGCGGACTTCGTGACCTCGAGATGTGTGTGGTCACCGAAAGACCATTTTTAAGAACACCCGGACCCTCCAAGGACTCGAGAAACTGGGACATGACCCGAACCCCAAAAAACAGGTACATGCCAAGGACCGCCTTGGAGGGTGTCTCAGAGGTGTCTCAGAGGTGTCCAAAAACCACCAGACTTGGTTCCGGTTCCGGTGCATGGGACCCATTTTCCGTGTCGACTCCAGGTAGTCCAACCAACTCCCAGACTCATCGCCGAAGACATGCCATGGTTCGTGTCTCGACGTCTCGTGTGGTCGAGACCTAATAGCGATGGTCTCCAACCTACAAGTAGAATTCAAATCCAGGGTCTATCCTACCAGGGGCCCCACAAACCAT
The DNA here is from genome assembly GCA_964035705.1 of Porites rus. Lineage (NCBI taxonomy): Eukaryota > Metazoa > Cnidaria > Anthozoa > Scleractinia > Poritidae > Porites > Porites rus. The sequence goes on along the minus strand of CAXIVM010001800.1, from coordinate 11,955 downwards.
GAAAAAACAGGTGTTCAAAAACACGGTTTTTGTATATTGCGAAAACGTTGGTTTTTCATTCTTTGGTTCGGGCCCCTGGTAGCCTTGGAAGGCTGGTTCATCACCGTCGATGTGACCCCTCACGCCCCATCCCGGTGCCGGCATGTGCCGGCGCCCCTCATGTGAGGGGGAACCCTGAGCGGCCCCACGGCGATGGCTGAGTCTAAATCTTCAATAATGAGACGTACCTCGCGTTTGAAGTCGAGCGGGTCAAGCTGACTGGTGCGATGGTGAGGACTTCGGAAAATCCTGCCGGGTACGTTGGATCCTGCGGGTGGTTGGATCAGGGGTGGGGCTCGGTATGACCAGTTATATACTGTAAAAAAATGGGGGACTCATCCCAGGCCTCTTCATCCAGTCCCATAGGTGTCGTGGACCGGACCACTACCCTCACTGGGTCCGGCACTCTCTTGTTCTCCACATCCACGGTGGCGATGCACAAATCTCGCAGGACCTAGCGGGACACATGACTGTCTGACCAGTCATGTCTCAATCCCGATCAAGCCAGTCATGTCTGAGAAAAAAAACGGTGACGACATGTCCGATCTGACCATGTCTCAATCCCCCACACGAAGAGGATGTCCAATTCCAATAATTCCAATGGGGGACGGTTCATCTGTTTCTATGCCGTCTACCCTGCGGTCAGTCCGTTGAGGGTTCTGGCCCTAAAAACCGTCGGTCGAACCATTGGTGACCGGTAGAGGAACTGAGAGAAGGCATGACCCCTTTTATATCGGATATAAAAACGCTTCAAATCGTTTCTTGCTCCCTAAACGAATCGGACCATTAATTCTTGACATCGCTTCCAGCCCTTGGTCCAAAGCCCGGGCCGCGGCGCCTGACCCCTGAGAAGCTGGTTGCCCAGGAAGCGCGGCACTGCAAGACGACCATGGCAATTGTGTGCTCCAATATTCACGAAGATGCCAAACCTCACGTTGAAGAGGAGATGTGTTCTTCCCCCAAGCTTCGTGTGGGACTGGCTATCTTTACATCCACTGGGCATGGTTGAAAAGGTGGGGGAAATTGAACATATCATACATGGAGTGTCTGGGATGTGCTTACCATTGCTTACCCTAAGAATCCTGGCCCAAGCCCTTCTCCAATCCACCGTTTTGCTGATAAGGATTTTATACAAAAAGTAGGTCAACCATGTTGTTCATGGTCTTGGAAAACTAGGGCATAGGGTTTGGGAAACTGGGTCCGGAAACGTGCGAAGATGTTGCCCACGGATTCTGAGGGTCGATAGGATCGCACAAAAGGCACATGGGTGGGTGGGTTGGTGGAGAGGTCTTCTGGGCCTCTCAAAAAAACAAATGAAGCGCTTGTATTTGGCAAGTCGGATGGTGACTACAAATCAAAAGAGTGTCGAACCACCATCCGAAAGTGCTACTTCTGTTGTTTGGTACATCATGGGCACTCCTGTGCTCTCCAGTGATGTTGCCCCATCCAAGTTCGATAACTACCCTAGGGCTCCAACTACCTCCTGAGGTTCGGTGGTTAGGGTAAGTTTGAGGGGTTTAACCACCGAACCTGACAATATGGGCCAGGAGCCCTACAAAAATCCACGTCCCATGGACCTCCAGTTCGACTGATCAGTAGGTCGATGTACGTTCCATGCGGATCTGGACGTGACTCCCTGGAGTCTCCAAAGTACAGTACAGATCTCTACCTCTCTGCCAGCAGTCACAGGCGCGACCGGAGCTGAGGGGGTGCCCCGGTCACCGACCTGGATGGGACGCCTGTACCGGTGTTTGTTCGTATTTTGAGGTAACGACCGGGGTCATGTCCCATGTTCTCAAGCACTGGGTCAGTCGGGTTCAGGTCGTCTTGACCTCGAAAGGCCGCCAGCACCGAGGGGCTGGTTTTTGGCATCCACCACGCCGTTCACGTAATTGCCCTCTTGAAGCTCCTGGTGAAGGACTTCGGGCAATGATGTGGACATCCAGATGTACCGAACCTCAGGTTCGGTACCACTGGACCCGGCGTTTTGGCACCGGGAAATAACAGTGTCGAACACATCACCGTACCTGAGAAGGTACGACTGGATCATGATCAAATATATGGCATGATCATGGAATATCATGGTTTTGATCATGATTGTCCGGATGTCTTTTTAACGGATCAATGTATACCCAGTATACCCTGGGACCTTCCAAGAAGTGTCTATAAACAGCCTCTTAGAGGTTCAGGTTAAGGAGTGTACAAGAACCACCTGTTGGAAGGTCCAGATATAGATTCTTCAAATAATTCTAGATGAAAGTAGGCTCTGGAGGCCAATGTCCCATCCGTGCATCAAATTGTACCTCCAAAATGAACTCCTTCCTCCCAGATGCACAGCAGCGAACACAGGAGGTTGAAGGGCGGAAATCCGTGGTGGGTCCTCTTCCTCTGCTCACCGTAGACTGTTCAGCATGCGGGTGCCGTAGGTGCCAATGGGTCCCAGTGGGAGGTCACCCCGAGGATTGATGGCCCAATATGGGATTTCATGGCTTTGACCCTTCAACTGAGCTCTTAGGACTTAAGGATTTAGACTAGCAGCTCCAGCTTTGAACGATAGAAGTCCCCTCAAAACCAAGCGACTCGTTCGACCTTAGAATACCTCGGACCATCTCAGACCCCTCCAGGTCCAGACTGCGTCAAACTGCTTCTTGGTACCGAGAACACCGTGGCACACCGACCATTCTTGATATCCTGGTTGCTTCGCTTACTTAGTCGGCCTGTCACAGGTCACAAGTAAGGGGACCAAAGAGTTCCAGGTCACCAACTGAAGAAGCTGGGAGTCAAGTATTATGTGTGTGCGTGTGTTTTATATGGGGGATCTACAAACCATATGGAAGCTAGTATGGGCCAGGAGTCACAAGATGGGGTGGTTTGGCTCGTCCCATCCAAGGCTCGTGGATGTGACAGGGGCACCCCGACTTCCTCCATGGATCGCACCCCGTCTTGTGACTGCTGGGGTTTAGTCTGTTTTTGATGTTCCCTCAGGTCCTTTTTGGGGGTCTCCCTGTTCTAATCCAAGCCCGGTATGGCCCAACTATTCACTGTACTGTACTTACGAATTCAGAGCACGAGACCAAACAAGTTCCAGGCGCAGTTGATAGCTTTCATTGGTCTATGCCACAACCATGGAAGTCCAGTCCAGTCGACCATTTTGAAAAAAGGATAAAATAACATAAATAGGTCTTCAGGTGACCGTAGTCGAGGAGTTTCCTTTACTTATATAGGTGGTCCCCCCAAATAGTCAAACTAGACTTCCATAGTGACATAGTGACAACATAGTGACTCAACATGTTGTGTTTCTACGGTCTCCTCCACCTCTGACTCACATCGATGGCCGGCCCCAATGACGGCACGGTCTCCACTCCTCAAGAGGAAGGCGGCTGCCCTGCAGCGTTTGCTCCACATCCTAGACCAGCGCGGCGGCTCGGCGCTCGACCCGCTGGGCTGGTCCGACCATTAGCGACCCGTTGCAGCATGGCCACCCATGTCACCACCCCAAAAACCCCACGCAGGAATATACCCAGACGCGACCCATGGGACTGCCATAGGACTGCCGCCCCATTGACCCCCCTGGCACCACCCCAACTGATCGGCATACAGTCCCATGGGTCGCGTCTGGGATATATGTCAGCCGGCCGCTCCCGTTTCGGTCGCGTCTGGTGTTCACGGATGTTCACGGGCAGCAGACGGCTCGGCCCGTCCGGCTTCTCAGCGGAGGGTTGGTTTCGTCCGGGAACCGGCATTGGTTTTGGACCGTGCGTGGAGGAGCCGACCAACAGCTCTGAGTATGGAGAGTTTTGATGGAACTTCTGGTGCTGAGTGGTTCCTTCAGGTCAGAATCTGGACAAAGCTCTACAGGTTCATGGAATCACTTCCCTCAGAATCCGGACTCCTTCAGGACCCACACGTGCGACCCTTGGGACCGGGACCCGGACCCCGTGCCCGTGCCCACCGAGGGTTCTTGGGCGAATCCGGGCGGCTCTCGGCGTCGGACCTTCTCCACCGTTTCACGCAGGGGGAAAACGGGCGTTCCCAAGCCCTATCTCTGTTTGAGGGCCCAAGGATTCTTGGGGTTCAATCAATGGATTCTTAATGCTTATGGATTCTTCATGTCAGCCACGAGGATGGAGTCCTGGAGGCTGGTCAAAACTAGAACAGGTACCAGTGGGGCTTTGCTCCGAAATCAGCTGCAAGTTCAGGACATCTCCGGCCCCTAGACCTGAAGAATTAGGATGTGGATCTGACTCAACCTTGAAACCACATGCAAATCCACATCCTCCAAACAGCAAGCGATGCTCGGAGGATGATGACCCCCTGGTTCGTTTCTCCCGTTGGATGAATGAGCTAATTCCGCAAAGCATCTGAGAATCAGTTTTACAATGTTTTACATAGTTTTACTAACTGCTACATCAAACTGATCATTTACAATAAGTATCCAAACCGGCCCTCCCTGGCAGAAATCGGACCCTCGCAAAAATCCCGACCACTCAAAATCACTCAAAGCCTGGAGCAACACAGGACCCACGAAATAGCACTGCTGTTTCCGCTGGAAGCGGCTCTCCTGGAGAGTGACTGTGGCTCGACGCATCTTCAAGTCAACACTCACCACTTGCATGTCCTGCCAGGTCGCATTGAAGCAAAGCAGGACATCCCACGACTTTCAGTGCTAGGTGCCTTTTCAGTGCCAGTTGATGGAACCCCCATTGGATCCCAGTGTCCACTAATGATGTGGTGATCAATGACGAACACAAGAAATACGTATTGAAAAGGGGACCTCTATGACTCCATCAGTTTCCCTGGTTCCATCTGTTCTTGTTCAGTGGGGAAAACCACTTCCCCAAAAAGGAAGTGAAGGTGGGTAGGATGTTGAGTTGCTGTGGAATTTGGGGTGCGGAGAACAAGCCAACCCACTGGATCCCAGGCAACCACAATGTGAGGAACCAGGCAACCCACGCGCTTTTCGTCTGTTTTCGTGGAACTGGAATCCTGGAACTGCCCGCCGGTCGTCACTGGATCTACTCCCCGTTGTTGCGCTCCAGTCGTTGTCCCGGTATGAGGACCCTGCGCCCCGGTCCCTCACCGAATTGGAGTCCCAGTACTGGCAAAAGAGTGCGGCAAACGAGCCCTTCAAAGGGTGTGCCAAATCCGAGGTGCGGAGTGTGTTCCTCGTGTGGCGTGCCGCAATGGACTGGAGGTGGAGATGTGGAAACGAAACTGAGAAGGGGACCGGTATGGACTGGTATAGGGATTTAGTTAAAACAAACGAATTGAACAAGGATACACTGACAAACCAGTTCCTGAGCTACAAAATAGCTAATCCACAATCCATTGCTGAGCCTTTTTCCAAGATTGGACAAAGATCGGTGGACCACCAACACATCTGTGCCAGGGGTCAGGGTCTTAATACACACCCAACAGGTGTACCTCTACCGTTCTTGACGAGTTTGGTGAGTGGAAAACCATGGAAAACCTTCCGTCAGAACAAGATGCCTTCGATTTCGCTCACGGGTTCATCACATCTCGTGCACGGGCTCCAAGCTTAGAGCTCTCAGCTTCAGTGGTTCCAAAGTCAAACATATATTACTTTAAACTTAAAACTGTGTGTCTGGTGGACACAGAACAATACTCACAGCATGATCAAATATGCTCAATCATGCTCAACAAACCTAGATTCGATGGCAAATATGATTCAATGTAGATGGCATGGTTCTGCACTGATGGCCCGCGAGGAACCCGACCCCTTTCACCAAACCTCCGACATCCGTCGTTCCTTCCCCCAATCCCATCCGCCTCGAGGACATCTCCCCGGCGGAAGCGACGCCAAAACCTGCATCGTTCCCAGCACCACGGCTGCTGCCCGGTGTGCTCCGAATCAAGGGGTCAGTCGGGGTGTCCAGTAATTCACCCCGCCTGGTTTCTAGACCTTTTTGGGTCCTTTTGTTGGGGGAGAGGGTGACACTCGCCACTGTTCATAATGGACTCGGGTGGTTGGTTTTCGGGGTTGAGGACGGGGTGTGACCTTGGGCCTTGGCGTCAGACACTTGAGACTGTTTCAATGATGCACTGCACCAAGCATGATGTTGTGCAGTTTCTTCGCGCTTTTGCTCGGCCTCTCATGAAAAGTCACTTTCACCCATCAACCGCACACCTCAAATGACCAAATCCCTAGGTCCCGACCGGGTGGCTCACCTGGACCATCCCAGACCTCCTGGCTGCAGATTCCTGAGTAGGGTTGGGTTAACCCCGGAGACCCAAACAGGATGGTCATGGGGTTCTACCATAAAACGTCTGACACCACCTATTTACCTCACTCTTTACCTCCATGATGTGGTTGAAAAGGGATGACCAGGGATCAGATCTGAGTTGCATGGAGTGACCCCACAAAGACCCAGCTACGCGCGGGTCGTCCGTTCAACGAGGTCGCCTTCGAGGAATGGCCAAAATCACGTTTTGCTCGTATCCAATATCCGCAAACACGCCATAGTCGCCCACATTGACGACCACACCTGGGATGGGGTGACCCGTGCGCACACATGCAGTGGAGCTCCGTGCGCACATTCGCCAATCAGTTGGGATGGTTGAAATGGGGTGATTGTAGGTAGCTAGAACCTGAATGACCTCTATTTTGGACCACCAACCACCCAAAATATGATCCTTTCTATCAAAACAGAGGTCAAATGGGTTCGAGGATTTCGAGGTATGTATTTATATAGTTTGGGTATATCCCATTGGGCCCTGGGTGGATGATGATGGTTCAGTTGCAGGCCTTTCCATCTCAAAAAATAGTGATACTCTTTTACCGACTGTTGCTGGTACTGGGCTACACCTTATACTGTAACTATATTGTAGCCCAGACACTCCGTGTCTGTCATATATGTCGCCCCAGACAGACCCCTCTGGCATCACCCCTGGCCTGATCGGCAGTCCTATGGCAGTCCCATGGGTCGCGTCTGGGTAGTAAGTATACTGTTCCATTGGGAGGAGGGCCTCTCCCAAAAGGGGTCGGTGAAGTCGAGCTCAAGGACTCTCACGGGATGTTCGGAGAGAGACATCGCTCGCATCTCGCCCGTCACGACGGAATGGCGCTTAGGGAGGGTTGGTTGGTGGCTTGAAAGATGGAATCGATGACCCAAGGTCAGAAACAGACCCTCATTGGACCCAACCCGTTCGCTAGGGTTTTGACCCTCACAACTAGGGTTTGGGACCCTCAGAAAACAACCATCACCATCAGAGACCATGAACGGCAATGAACGGCAATGAACGGCTGAACGTGTCATGGATTTCCAGCATGTTGTAGTTGTATACACTCCCGAGTCAACTGACGTAAACCCTGACAACCAGTGGCCCCCTGGAAGAGTGTTTTCCTGGCCCCAACCCGTGGTTTTCAGGGTCGGAATCGTCTTCCAGGGTATATGACGGATTCTCCATCCTATGATAATTCTGAACCCTCCCCCCGCAACTTGGAATCGCGAAAGCGGAGGGTCCAAGCCCGTTTCAGGCGGGAAGGAAGGACGAATGGCCGCTTTTTGGCCCAGCCACTCCTATACGGTAGCAAGCATCAAAAGAAAGACTTAACTATAATTAAATCGAACAAACAAAGAACCTGAGGAAGGTTGAAGGCTCGGGCAGGCCACCGCAGCAGGCCTCGGGCATTCTCTCGCTACAAACACAGCTGCCTCCGGCGTCAGAGCCCCGTGGACCCAGCGGGTCGGTCCAGGTAGGCAGCCAGGTAGGCAGACAAGCACCAGCGATCTTCCGGTCAGTGGTTCCAAACACAAAGCATCAAAGGTCAGTGGTTAGCGGAACAAATGAACCGCAGTGAGTTAGAGAAGGTTGCAGGTTGTGAAGGGCAGACAAAGTGTGGCCAACCCAAGAAACTACACGCAACACACCATGCAGCCGGGGGTTGCGAACTATATGTCCTCCAGCCACGTCAAAATGACGCGCAACAGACAGAACTAGAATCTTAGGCTGATGCACCCGGGCCCCCACAGCATGTGTCTGCACTCTAAAGGTAGCGGTGGGCCGCAGCCCACCACGCAGTCAAAGGTAAAGAGAAAAGAAAGGCCCACAGGAGGAGGATGCCTTTAGGCCATTGCACGATCAGCCGGCTGCAGAGACTGTGTGATGTTATCTGACGATGGTGTCCAACATGTAAATTTACAGTCAAAGGTCGTCCAAAGCATTCTGCAATTCTCCAGCTGTAGTAGTGCTCATGAGCACTCCGTGGTCTTCAAATCGGCCAGCATTGCTAGCGTGATGTCACGATCCAACTCATCTACCAGCGCTTGAGTTCTCCATCTCATGGGCCATGTAAGGCACGCCCATTCGCCTCTGCGCAGTCTGGTCACCATCTATGTCGGTGGGGCCTCCCCCCAAACGCGAGCACTGCAAGGGACCATCACCTTCACGACCCACTCGCCGCGCGGTCTGGGTGGGGATGCGCTGGGCAGCGGGAGGGCGGCGAGCACTCGAGCACTGGATCCTATCCGAACCGGCGCCACATGGCCCAGCAAAACATATCAAGAACCTGGGTGTTCACCATCAAAAAACCTTCCTGGACCTTCAAGGGGTGTCCTGGCTGGAGGCCCCTTAGTGGTGGGCTGGGGCTTCCAGCCAGGTGACCCCGACATGAAGGTGCTGGTTGGTATTTCCTGCGAAAATGGTTCGGGCCATATCCGTACTTCAAGCGAGGCGGTGACCATCACCGAAGCATCCGACTTCGGACCCGACCTCGGTCGAAGCCTCAGTACTTCACAGGGGTAACTGGGGCCCTGCAAACAGATGGTCTCCCAAACGCGACCCTGGACCCGAACCAACTGCTACATGTTTGAGGTCCAAAACCCTAGTTGTGAGGCTCAAAGTACCTCCGAAAATGGGTACAAGATGGTACAAGTACCTGGTTTTATGGGGTCGAGTCATGTCCCATTTTCAAAGGCACTTTGGAGGGTCCAGGTAGTTGTGAGGGTCAAAACCCTAGCGAAATGAGGGTCCTTTCTGAGCCTTTGGGCTTCGAGGGTAGATCGTCGCCCCATGTCCCCCCTCTATCAACAAGAGGAGGGACTCGGGCAGCAGGTGCAATTTCCTGATGGCCTCTTCATGGGCCAGGATGAGAAAATGGAGATCCTTCTTGGAGCCTCAAACACATAGGGTTTTGAGGGTTCAGAGCCCTGCTATGGAGGGCCCAACGCCATGGAGGGCTCGTCACATTGCTTGGAAAGCGACCCTCAAAGACACCTGGTCTTGCTGGAGGGCGGTGCAGACCCACCAAACCTTCTTCCCCCTGAAACCTCGGACGAGCAGCCATCAATCATGCTTTCCTCTTCCAGCTCGTCAAACTTCTTCCCTTCGACCGTTCCGCCGCTCGCGCAGGTGGGCGCAGGGGCTCAGGGCTCGGGGTAAAAACGTCTCCGGCGTGCCGGACATCAAAGAAGACAGGCCATGTTTGGGGCCCCAAGTTTGAGCCAGCCTGAGCCTGTTTGGATCTGGATCCTGCACGGGTTTGGTTCGGGTACCTCTGTTCGAGGTCGGATCCAACACCCCAGTCAACACCTGCGAAGAGGGAGGGAGAAGGTCCGAACTCGGATCCTTAGGGTTCTAAATCTTCCAAAGACCTCAATCTTCCAGTCCTCATTCCCTAGGGATCCAAGTACCTTCTCAGCAGGTGATTGGAGACACTGTTATGTTTGGAGGGTCCAGTCGTACCGTACCTGAGGTTCGGTACGACTGGATCCCTACAAATTGTGCATCCCCGTCCCCACCTCCCCATCCACCACCGATCTCAAGTCGGGACCGGTCGCTGGTGATCTGTCGTTTGCCCCCGTCATCGTGAGAAGATGATGGGACTTGCCTTGGAAATGCCTACAAGCCTAGGGCTCCGAACGCCCCATCTCCTGGTTCGGTGGTATTCGACCCCCAACCAGCACCCACCCCAACCACCGAACCTGGGGATGTGGGGCGTTCGGAGCTGTAGGGAAGTAGTCTCAGCCCTGGTCCCATCGTTCCCTTGCACATCGGTGCCCCTAGAGGCACCCCCTTCCGGTCTGGTGCAACATTCAAGGGTTGCAACCATAGAGGACAAAAGAATTCGTGGCTTCGGCTTCAACTCCAAAGATGGTGAACCATCTCAAGTAAAGCTTGAACATCAAAATCCTCGGACACCATCTGGTCACATCCACCACATCACCGTTTTGACTTCCACGACCCTTTCTTCCACGACCCGCGCCTTGAGGGTGGGACCAATCCTTCTTTCTGGGAGGATTTGCCCTGGCTCGTCGGACGGTACCACCCCGCCAGTCGGTCCGTCGGACGGTCAGGTGAAGACGGGACAGCTCGCGTGGAGGTGAGGCACAGCGGTTGAAGGTGTTGGTTGCAGTAGCTGACCCACTGGTACTCCGACCAGGGTGAGGAAGAAGCTGACATATATAGGGTACTACCTACTCTGTCTGGAAAAAGTGCTAAACAGTACCAGTAGCTGGTCATCTTGGTCACTTTCCCTTCTGAACCAATGGGTTTTCCGCATGCATTGATGCTTGAGTTTGGAACCATGTGGCAGGAAAGTCCTACAGTACCTTGCCATCCCGTCCGAGACGTAAACGAACGAACTTCAAACAATTCAGAATGGCCTGTTCTAACAGCTGCTGAGCCTGTTCTAACTCTCCCCCAATCTGAAAACCGTTCTGACCACTGCTCTCACTAACCACATTCACCACATCAAGTGCCACTGGCGCACTACACACCACCCTCCGACCTCTGCGGGGGGTCGCTGGGGCTCCCCACTGCCTCACCGGCGGCCGCCCTGTGGACGCCGCCCGGCGGCGCCGCGGCTCAGGAGCCGCCTGGGTGGGTGGAGGGTGAGCCGTGGTGGGGTGGTGGACATGACCTACACCCTGAATGGCTGAGTGGAGACTTCAGGCTGCAACATGCACAGTTAGACACCTCCTGAAGGTCTGGAAGCTTCTGGGTTCCAGGTGCAAACTCGACATGGTAACGGCACAGCTGTCCAACACTTGCAGTTGTGCTAATTCATCTCCTTGGAGTTTTCCCTGTTAACACTTGCAGATCATGGCTCCACAATCGAGCACTCAAGAAAGATCCTTGGAGTCTTCAAAGCATTTGGGAAGATTCCCTGTCAGACTCCGCCCAGTTCCAGGCAATTTCCTAAAACTCCACCCAACCCCTAAAATCTACGGTCATTCAACTATACCTTCCAATGTCCTCTTAATTACTCTCAGAGAAGTTACTTTGCTCCGAGCGATCCCGGCCTTGAGAGGCGATTTAGAAAGAAGGCACCGGCACATGTATTGACAGACTATCCTGACAAATGCTGCCCGACATATGCATTGGCTCATATGGATTCAATGTCCTGACACTTGTTCTGGCATCAAGTCTGGTATGGCACATCTTCCATCCTTTCTGGCATCAAGTCTCTGGCATAGTTTACCTGGTATCAACATCCTTTCCAGCGTCCTATCTGGCAAATAAGCTGGTATTCTACCTGGCACAGCTTTTGGCACTTGAGCTGGCATATCTTCTGGCATCCTTTCTGGCATACTATACCTTCTGGCACACATCCTTTCTGTTTCTGGCGTTCTATCTGACATACCTTGTGGCATTCCAGCTGCCGGCTGGCATACCTTCTGACATCTTTCCTGGCATTCTATCCGGCAAATCTTCTGGCATGTACTCTGATGACATTCTATCTGGAATATCCCCCTTACTACTCCCAATGGCCTGCCGTTTTGCATTATATAGTAAATTTCCTTTATTAAATGAAAACACACAACCAAAATTACTATAAAATTACAAAACCGACCTGTTTATCAAATGTAGCATTTGTCAGCAAAATTGTGAATCGGCCAGATTGCCAAGAGATATGAATTCCTTATAAAATGAATTGAAGAAAATTATATATAT
>CAXIVM010001799.1:0-14683 GCA_964035705.1 Porites rus | reverse complement strand
ATAGACTGACGCACGTTCATGTACAAGCATTAGCTCTTACAAGAATGTCAATGTGTTCACGTCTCCTTAGGTGGGCAATGAGGTCTTATGGGGAGGCGGCCATTTGACCCTGACCTGATCCCCTATGCCTGGAGCCTCATCAAAGCGCGTGGTGGCGGCTTGGAGAAGTTTCCCCTCACAGCCATGAAGAGTGGCCCACATGACCTGCCATGCCCCTGGCCAGCAGATTGAGGATCGGATGTAGCGTCCGCACTGTGAGGCGAAAGTTGAAGTAAGGTTTGGCTTATGAGGAATCTGGAATGGCAGTAATCGCCAGATTTTGGAAGCTTTAATTCACTTGGCGCCCTTGAATTTGGGGTGCAAGTCGCGGACAGCGTTGCACAAAGCTTCTTTGAGAAACCAAGTGGAGGTGCTGCAGCACAGGAGTGTTACAGATGGCATCATAGAATATACACTATAATAGAGTTGAACAGAGATATGATCCAAAAGGTGAATATGTTTTTTTCCGCATTAGTCGAGAGCGGTACGCTTGCAACTAGCCTTGCAGTCGTTCTAATTACTAATGTGGCTTGCACGTTTCAGTGAATATGAACAGGGAAATATATAAATGTCAATGTTATTCAAATTAGGGTGCACATCGTGACGAATAGACTCCTGATTTCTCATCTCTTTTTGGTGATAGTCTGGGGGTGTTTGCTCATCTCAACCACCAGCAACGCACTTCAAAGATCTTCCAACAGCACACACCAATGAAGAATTCCCACCCATCAGACACTCCACGTATAGAATATGTGCGTGCATTCCTCAACTATTTCTAGGAACCACCCCAAACATATATGGAGTCTTGACCACTTGACATGACGCGAGGGGTGAGCAGGGGGAATGGAAAGGGTGACGAAGTTGGTGCCGTGATGGTGCCTTCGGAATAGATGCCCTCACCATTTCCGATGGACTACCCTAGATCACGGGATCTCCAGCCACACCCAGACAGGATGCTCCAGGTACAGAGAGTCTTTTTTGTGGTGGGGAGAGAGCGGAACTGTGTCCAGCTGTTCCAGTTCACACTCAGTGACACTCCCCCGGACCGTAGCACGAAAGCCCGCGGGAGGCGAGTCCTCCCAAAGTACTTTGGGAGGTGCTTGGTTTGTTTAGCCAAGGGTCGGTCTTTTTGTTTGGTATCGCTCACTCACAGGTGACAACGGATCATCGATCATGAACGCATTGTGCCGGGACCGCGGGTTCCACTGCATAAACGGATCCAAGAGTGGTTGATGTCGGTGACAATGGGCTCAAGAGTAGAGTTCACATCATTCACATCCAGACCGCCACACCGAACCGGCATGTTTACTCATGTCTTGGACTCCATGACCAGTCCTCCTATCAGTCATCCTGATGACACGACTGCGCGTGGCAGTGGTCGTGTGCTTCTTGAGCTGGGCTGCAGAGCTCTCAGAAGAGGTGGAGTGTGTCTGTTCCTTTGTTTAGCACGGCTTTTGGATGCTTTTGGCAAAATGGAGAAGCTACCACTTAACCAAGAGAAACAGGACTTGGCTGCTTGCGGGAAAGAAATCATCAATAAGCTGACTCGACACACTTTTAAAGTGTAACACTTTAACTTGCCCTACTTTCGGAGAACCTGTTGCAGAACCCGAGACACTATGCATTGCGCAGACCACTACATGGGTCCCTTCCCATTCTTTACTGCTGGCTTGGGAGGCTAAATAGCGTTCCAGATGTTTGGATTTGGTGGCATGTTCGTTTTCAGCAGCGTGTTTGAATGTGTTGGATCTATTTATGCACAATATCAATCGAACACTTCAATAGTACATCAACCGTTCCCTTATTCGGAGGCATGGTGAACCAAGATGCTGAGCATGCATTAAGGTGTTTGTGCACATACAAGTGTCATCAAGTGTCCACGAGTATTGGCAGTAGATAGAGCCGAACAATATGATGCATATCAGTGCTTTTACGGGTTTGGTAGGGAACAGTTGCAGAGGAACATATGTGAACGTTTTGAGCAAGATCTCATGTTTTGATCGAATGTCCATTTTTGCCGTCGCCCATAGCATGGAGCGCATGGGGAGGCTCAGCTGAGAGGGGGCTGTGGGTACTTCACATTGGTAGTGGAGCCTGATCTAAGAAGCTAACATTGCCTGACCTCTCGGACCAGCGATCAGGAGCATCCAGGGGTGGCGGCATGTGGTGAAGGCGCCAATGTCACACTCAGCTGGCGAACTTGGTTCCAATTTTTGAGCTTGCCAAGGATGAGCTAGTGTTTGGCCCAAGGACCGGTTCGATGAGCTCATCAGCAGAGTTCATACAAATGTTGATGTGGATGATGCTTATTGTGGCGGACTGAGAAGTTCAAATAATATAGAAGCCCAGAAAAACGCAGGAGCCCCCCCCCCAAAGGTAAATGCAGCAGAGTTTCAGTGGCCTCAAAGGTAAGGTGCTTCCAGGTCAGGGCTCAGTCACTGCAGGCAGACACATCAGCAATTGAAGAGAAAGGTCGTCAGAAGAACTCGCAGGAACTGCCAACACATACCAACCACACCTGATCTGCAAGCAACGATGTTAAAGGCCGCTTCTTCACGGCACGGCCTGTGAAACTCCCAGCCCAGATGCTGCTACAAGAAGGTAAAAGATCACGGGCTTACTGCCAGTGCACGTATCAGACACCCATAAGGGCCTGCAGGTCCGGAAAAGAGGCGTGTTGATCATGGCTTTGGGCCAGCAGGTGGCCCTTCCTAGTGGCTCCAAGTCGGCGGCATTGAGCGCTGCGCGCTACCGGCTGTCGTCTCGGTAATGCGCCGTGCACGCCGTTGCTACTGAAGGCAGTAGCCTGTACTGGCCATGACTGTGAAAGCTTGCCGCTACTTCCAGCAGGTTTGCGCAGACGTGCGCAAAGTTCCTGGAAGCGGTGGGGGGGGGGTCTGCCCTCTGTTCTTGGTGGAGGGCTTTTGCTCCAAATGGGGTTTAAGCCAATGGTGGCCGCTCGGGGTTTTTCAAATAAACAAAACCCATGCCTCGAGGCGAACTGATGCGGTCGGCCCGGGAAGGGTCTTGCGCAACATCGTCAGATCTCCAGCAATTCGATTCCATGCACCGAAGGTCAAGTCGAACAGGGCCTCAGCTTGCAGCAATCCAAGACATATATAGAATTGAATTGCTTAGACCAAGAGTTGAGATCAAAACTGGAATAAATAGTTGCCAAAACCTTGCAAAGCCAGGTTCTGAAATCCAGATGGTATCTTGCTTGGGCACACAAGAAAATCCCCTTCACAGCAAAGGCACATTTAGTTGTCCTCGGTTACAATAGAGGACAGACAGTTAGAAATTCCGATTTAAATTAATGAGCCCCCAAACCTTCCGGAACCGGGCAAAGGCCCGTGACAGGGCAAAGTGGCTTCAACAACAATCAGACAACCCTGTGGGTTCCATCAGTCCCAAAAGAAAATGACAGGATAAGTCTTGGGGATTGCGAAAACAAAAGCAAGACTGACTTCATGATTTGATCGAGCGTCCATTTTTGCAGTCACCCATAGCACGGGGCACAGGGAGTCTCACATGAGGGCGGGCTGTGGGTCACGCGCTCGAGCGCAGGGATGCTGTCATGAAGCCAGGAGAGAGAAAAGACGTAGCGCATTTTGCCGGTGAAGATGGATTGAAGGAGCTGCTGCAACCAGTTTCACTATCATGTCAACCATATGTACAATTAGTTTGATCCGTCTTTCCACTTGCACCCAGAAGGCAGATGCAGTGCAACGTGTTGGAATTTGAATGCGCAGAGTTTCCCATCAACCCTAGCCGTACCAATCAGTGAGTCATGGACACATCATCACTTCATTCACTTGCAGCAACGAAAGACAAACACAGACACATACTTTTCAAGAACCCTCATGTTTCCAGTGTTGGTCTAAGCTTTGGGTGCAGAGGTAGCGCTGAAACTTGCGAGCACGGCATCCAGCTGAGTCTGTTGCAACATTCCACATTGATTTCCGAGAAAAAACACCCGGGCATCGTGGATCCATTGAAGGGGATTTGCGACACTGTGGACACGCCTCCTGCGTCACCCTACGCGGACGAAATCAACAGTTGTTATTTCTATGCTGCCCGGTAAAACGTTGCTGCTGAACAAATTTTGCCTCAATGCCAGGAGGCCATGGGGCCACAGGTCATTTGTTTGGGAAGAATATCGCAGGCCCATATACATATACGTTGTGGAATGTGCCGCGCACTTTGGCCCCAAGGCGGTTGCACTCGCCAACGACACATTGACGAACCCTTTTTCGTTCCATTACGTGGAAAGCTACAACTTCAGGACCGTTGGGCCAGATTGGAGATTCCAAGCTGTGACCGTTGGGTTTATGAGATCAAACATGGGCGGGTTCGGAACTGCAACTTTAATTCCATGTGTGGTTCAGTTCTACGGCATTGTTTTTTTGATGGATTGGGGTCGGACATTTGTGTTGTCATTTTTTCTATGGCCTCCAGGTGCTTATGGGTGTTCAGGACTTCATCGCAGGGTTGCCCTCCAAAGGTCGTTTTCCCCCATCAATCGGTTCGGGCGATCTATTGGGCAGTCGTCCGGCAGCAGGATCCTCACGGAGGGGCGCTGGTCCTGGGAAGCGTGGTGGATGGAGAACGAAGACCCGATGGGGGATGGTCGCGATGGGGGATGGTCGCCCCGTCCACTTCAGAATGGGACGTTGCTGGCTATTGCAAGGTCGACCAACTGACAGTAGCCGCTCAAGTTTCGCAAAGAGGGGATGATGAAAGATTGGACGGCACAAATCAACAGACCGAGCCAACTCAACAAACCATGCTGGGCATCAAACAATGCACGCATGTAACGTAGTTGATGATGTGTGCAAGCTCGGTGGCCTGACTTGTCCTGGGATGAGACCTGTGGGAAGTTTGTCAAGGTCATTTCCAGAGTTTCTTCCTGTTCATCCGAAAGGGATGAGGTGGCTAACATATGAGTCAAAACTCTTGAACAAAACGGGATTTGGTGCTCAAACTCATCAAAGGTCCATTCCACCGTCCACCATTTCTTTCCTCAGAGTGTTTGTCCAAGCCTGCTGGACGTTCTCCCAGAAGCCTCTCCCAGTGGAGGGGGTTTCCTGACAGCGCCATCAGGTGGGTAACTGAGGTCTATTGGGCTGGTGGCCCCTCTGACCCCGAGCTGATCCCCTATGCCTGGAGCCTGATTCAAGCCCGCGGCGGAGGTGCTTGATATTTTTGTTTGACCCATTCAATGCGTTCGAAGACTCGACCGTTTGGAGTAGAAAGTCGTTGTGTTTGAACATGTTTGAAAGAATATGTTTTGGCCCCCAAAAGTGGCAGGCCTACACTTTTTTTTTTTAAATGAGGTTTAGTAGTAAAGAGAAACGGTATCGCATATGTGTTTTTGGCACAAGTTTTGAACAAGTAGGTAGATCGGGTAGGTGCCATGAGCTGGGGAGAAGGATGATCTCAACCATTTGATGCTCCAGATTCCACCTTCAAAGCCCAGCCCGGCCCCGGGAGGCTTGGAACGTTTCCCCCTGACCGCGGTGAAGAGCGGGCCTCATGACCTGCCATGCCCGTGGTGAGATCGGGGCCTTGTAGCATCCAGCTTCGGTGACGTCTCCAAAGATGGCCCTGGGTCATTGGTCGGCTCAGTATTTGAACCCAGCACATGATGCATCATGGTGCCAGGTCATGGTAGGTCATTCATTGTCATAGTCAAACATGTTCTCAAAAATGGCCGCCAGTTCTTTTGGAGGGTCACCAACAGGTTTTGGAAGTGATTCATCTTGCGCACTTTGTGGTGCAAGTCGCGGACAGCGTTGAACAAGTTGCTTCTGAAAGAAATGCGGCAAGAGCTGATGAAGCAGATGTTTGAAACCCTGGATGAAAAATCTGTGGAACCAACATGAAAGTGGAACCTTCGTAGTGATTTTTGCATGTTTGTGTCTCATTTTTGGGACCTTTCCAGATGCACAGGTTGCCAGGGTGAGCGTGTTCAGGCACGGATCGACAGTGCAGTGCGGTCGGCAAGCAGTCGAGGCTCAAAGGGTGGAGCTCCAACCCCAACCGAACCGACATTTCTTATGATGGCACTGCGCGTGGCAGTGGTCCTATGCTCCTTGAGCTGGGCCACAGCACAACTCTCAGAAAGTGTGGACTGTGACCAATCCTTTGCTTTGCAAAGATGTTTGTTTGTGGTAGGTTGGTGTCATTGGGGGTGCACTTTAGGT
Source organism: Porites rus (assembly GCA_964035705.1). Lineage (NCBI taxonomy): Eukaryota > Metazoa > Cnidaria > Anthozoa > Scleractinia > Poritidae > Porites > Porites rus. The sequence continues at coordinate 8,438 of CAXIVM010001799.1, read as the reverse complement.
GTGCACACATACGGCCACACACTCATACTATCTCATACTATAAAAACAATCATTGCAATGTTCAAGGCTTTTGCTCTGTCGGCAAGAACCCGTTGTATGCACGAACGTGCACATAACGAAAAATGTTTAAATGCAACATGTGATAAGTTCATTTGTTTAAGTCCGTTTTCCCCATAACCCTTGTTGCTGGAGCTGAGAGTTTGGTGTTAGTATTCAGGTCGCTCTGAAGCTTGCGAGCAGAATATCCAGCAGAGCTTGCTGCAGCATTCCACATTGCTGTCGAAGGAGACGCACAGTCCGGTCACCGTGGATCCTTTGGCCGGGATTTGCGACACAGTGGAAACGCCTCCTTATTCACCTCATGCCGACGAGATCAACAACGGCAAATTTTATGTGACTGAGCGGTGCCGGACGACACGTTTTCAGTACTTGAGACCTGCTTTTTTCCAGAGGTGTCTTCAGGTGTGCCGTGGGTAGTGTGTATTGTGTAATGACTGACTTACTAAGTCTTCAAGCTGGCTCAGTGAAGCCACAGTTCGATGTGGATAAACTTCTATTGACAAAGCCAGACGCACATATGTCTAGATATTCTAGATGCAAATGCGCATCCGGTCCATGTGTGAAATTATTTGTTGCCCTGTACCATCGACCCTCTTGTCTGTGTGACAGGTCATTGCACTCGCCAACGACACGTTGACGAACCCTGTTTCGTACCACTACGTGGAGAAGTACAACTTCAGGACTGCTGGGGACTTCACGCTGTGACCGTCGGGTTCTCTGAGATCAAAAGTGGCAAGAAGGGCGCCAATGGATTGGCTCCGAGCTTGGGGACTTGAAGGTTTGATTGAGGGGTTTTTTAGGATCAAGAAGTGGGGCCAGTTCGGAGCTGCGACGAATCGTGGCTGCCAATGATGGCAATATGTATTGTTTCTTGAGTCCAGGTGACTCAGTTGTATCTGACCTTTTTGAAGACATCTTTTTGACGCGACCTTTCGGAAAACATTTTGGACACGTTATAGTTGGCACATCCAATGCTACTAAGAGACTTACGTTTCTTTTGGGGAGGTCGACTGGTCGTCCACACATGGTCTTTCCACCACCAATGTCAAGGCCCCTGAGCCGCATAGAGCCTCGGAGACGTCAGGATCATTTTGGAGGGGCGCTTGGGGTCCTTTGAAGCTTGGTGGATGGACAACGATGACCCAACCACCAGGCCAGGCGAGGAGATGAGGAGAGGAGTCCAACTGGAGTCGGTTTGTGGCGAACTGAGTGCAGAGCGAGGACACCCGGTCGTAAAAAGACCTGTCATCCTGTGTCTCGATTTGGTTTTGCCTGAATACTTGCACAACACTCCTACCCAGCACCTGGTGCAACTGCCAGGTGGAGCTACTTCGATTTCTCGGCGAACAGCACACAACCGGAGGCAGTTGCTTTGAAGGCCCTTGACACGGAGTTGTGCAAAGAGCGCCACTGCCAGACTCTCGGTGGAGAATTCGTCTTGTTTGCTTTGATTCCAACTTATCCAGGGATCAACTTTGGGGGGTAGAAACTGTGTAGCTTACACAAAGGGTGCATAATATAATACCGCAATCGGGAGAGATCATTTCTTAAGTAGTATGTAATTACATTCATTACAGTGTGTTTTTTTATCGTTGATTTATTTATTACTATGATCATCATACTTAATGAATACATATTCTGAGCAGCCAGGTATTCTCAGTGGCATGCAGAAATATGGAAGGGATACCCGCTGCTCATCAACTGGTCCTGTGGGGGCTCGATGGCTACTTGTTTTGCATTCTCGCGGTGACTCCGCATGTTTGATCGTGCTTGAACTCAACAGCCGAAACTGATACTGCCTTGTAGATAGACTGACGCACGTTCATGTACAAGCATTAGCTCTTACAAGAATGTCAATGTGTTCACGTCTCCTTAGGTGGGCAATGAGGTCTTATGGGGAGGCGGCCCATTTGACCCTGACCTGATCCCCTATGCCTGGAGCCTCATCAAAGCGCGTGGTGGCGGCTTGGAGAAGTTTCCCCTCACAGCCATGAAGAGTGGCCCACATGACCTGCCATGCCCCTGGCCAGCAGATTGAGGATCGGATGTAGCGTCCGCACTGTGAGGCGAAAGTTGAAGTAAGGTTTGGCTTATGAGGAATCTGGAATGGCAGTAATCGCCAGATTTTGGAAGCTTTAATTCACTTGGCGCCCTTGAATTTGGGGTGCAAGTCGCGGACAGCGTTGCACAAAGCTTCTTGAGAAACCAAGTGGAGGTGCTGCAGCACAGGAGTGTTACAGATGGCATCATAGAATATACACTATAATAGAGTTGAACAGAGATATGATCCAAAAGGTGAATATGTTTTTTTCCGCATTAGTCAAGAGCGGTACGCTTGCAACTAGCCTTGCAGTCGTTCTAATTACTAATGTGGCTTGCACGCTTCAGTGAATATGAACAGGGAAATATATAATTGTCAATGTTATTCAAATTAGGGTGCACATCGTGACGAATAGACTCTTGATTTCTCATCTCTTTTTGGTGATAGTCTGGGGGTGTTTGCTCATCTCAACCACCAGCAACGCACTTCAAAGATCTTCCAACAGCACACACCAATGAAGAATTCCCACCCATCAGACACTCCACGTATAGAATATGTGCGTGCATTCCTCAACTATTTCCAGGAACCACCCCAAACATATATGGAGTCTTGACCACTTGACATGACGCGAGGGGTGAGCAGGGGGAATGGAAAGGGTGACGAAGTTGGTGCCGTGATGGTGCCTTCGGAATAGATGCCCTCACCATTTCCGATGGACTACCCTAGATCACGGGATCTCCAGCCACACCCAGACAGGATGCTCCAGGTACAGAGAGTCTTTTTTGTGGTGGGAGAGAGCGGAACTGTGTCCAGCTGTTCCAGTTCACACTCAGTGACACTCCCCCGGACCGTAGCACGAAAGCCCGCGGGAGGCGAGTCCTCCCAAAGTACTTTGGGAGGTGCTTGGTTTGTTTAGCCAAGGGTCGGTCTTTTGTTTGGTATCGCTCACTCACAGGTGACAACGGATCATCGATCATGAACGCATTGTGCCGGGACCGCGGGTTCCACTGCATAAACGGATCCAAGAGTGGTTGATGTCGGTGACAATGGGCTCAAGAGTAGAGTTCACATCATTCACATCCAGACCGCCACACCGAACCGGCATGTTTACTCATGTCTTGGACTCCATGACCAGTCCTCCTATCAGTCATCCTGATGACACGACTGCGCGTGGCAGTGGTCGTGTGCTTCTTGAGCTGGGCTGCAGAGCTCTCAGAAGAGGTGGAGTGTGTCTGTTCCTTTGTTTAGCACGGCTTTTGGATGCTTTTGGCAAAATGGAGAAGCTACCACTTAACCAAGAGAAACAGGACTTGGCTGCTTGCGGGAAAGAAATCATCAATAAGCTGACTCGACACACTTTTAAAGTGTAACACTTTAACTTGCCCTACTTTCGGAGAACCTGTTGCAGAACCCGAGACACTATGCATTGCGCAGACCACTACATGGGTCCCTTCCCATTCTTTACTGCTGGCTTGGGAGGCTAAATAGCGTTCCAGATGTTTGGATTTGGTGGCATGTTCGTTTTCAGCAGCGTGTTTGAATGTGTTGGATCTATTTATGCACAATATCAATCGAACACTTCAATAGTACATCAACCGTTCCCTTATTCGGAGGCATGGTGAACCAAGATGCTGAGCATGCATTAAGGTGTTTGTGCACATACAAGTGTCATCAAGTGTCCACGAGTATTGGCAGTAGATAGAGCCGAACAATATGATGCATATCAGTGCTTTTACGGGTTTGGTAGGGAACAGTTGCAGAGGAACATATGTGAACGTTTTGAGCAAGATCTCATGATTTGATCGAATGTCCATTTTTGCCGTCGCCCATAGCATGGAGCACATGGGGAGGCTCAGCTGAGAGGGGGCTGTGGGTACTTCACATTGGTAGTGGAGCCTGATCTAAGAAGCTAACATTGCCTGACCTCTCGGACCAGCGATCAGGAGCATCCAGGGGTGGCGGCATGTGGTGAAGGCGCCAATGTCACACTCAGCTGGCGAACTTGGTTCCAATTTTTGAGCTTGCCAAGGATGAGCTAGTGTTTGGCCCAAGGACCGGTTCGATGGGCTCATCAGCAGAGTTCATACAAATGTTGATGTGGATGATGCTTATTGTGGCGGACTGAGAAGTTCAAAAAATATAGAAGCCCAGAAAAATGCAGGAGCCCCCCCCCAAAGGTAAATGCAGCAGAGTTTCAGTGGCCTCAAAGGTAAGGTGCTTCCAGGTCAGGGCTCAGTCACTGCAGGCAGACACATCAGCAATTGAAGAGAAAGGTCGTCAGAAGAACTCGCAGCAACTGCCAACACATACCAACCACACCTGATCTGCAAGCAACGATGTTAAAGGCCGCTTCTTCACGGCACGGCCTGTGAAACTCCCAGCCCAGATGCTGCTACAAGAAGGTAAAAGATCACGGGCTTACTGCCAGTGCACGTATCAGACACCCATAAGGGCCTGCAGGTCCGGAAAAGAGGCGTGTTGATCATGGCTTTGGGCCAGCAGGTGGCCCTTCCTAGTGGCTCCAAGTCGGCGGCATTGAGCGCTGCGTGCTACCGGCTGTCGTCTCGGTAATGCGCCGTGCACGCCGTTGCTACTGAAGGCAGTAGCCTGTACTGGCCATGACTGTGAAAGCTTGCCGCTACTTCCAGCAGGTTTGCGCAGACGTGCGCAAAGTTCCTGGAAGCGGTGGGGGGGGGGCTGCCCTCTGTTCTTGGTGGAGGGCTTTTGCTCCAAATGGGGTTTAAGCCAATGGTGGCCGCTCGGGGTTTTTCAAATAAACAAAACCCATGCCTCGAGGCGAACTGATGCGGTCGGCCCGGGAAGGGTCTTGCGCAACATCGTCAGATCTCGTTTCAAACTCGCATCCAGCAATTCGATTCCATGCACCGAAGGTCAAGTCGAACAGGGCCTCAGCTTGCAGCAATCCAAGACATATATAGAATTGAATTGGTTAGACCAAGAGTTGAGATCAAAACTGGAATAAATAGTTGCCAAAGCCTTGCAAAGCCAGGTTCTGAAATCCAGATGGTATCTTGCTTGGGCACACAAGAAAATCCCCTTCACAGCAAAGGCACATTTAGTTGTCCTCGGTTACAATAGAGGACAGACAGTTAGAAATTCCGATTTAAATTAATGAGCCCCCAAACCTTCCGGAACCGGGCAAAGGCCCGTGACAGGGCAAAGTGGCTTCAACAACAATCAGACAACCCTGTGGGTTCCATCAGTCCCAAAAGAAAATGACAGGATAAGTCTTGGGGATTGTGAAAACAAAAGCAAGACTGACTTCATGATTTGATCGAGCGTCCATTTTTGCAGTCACCCATAGCACGGGGCACAGGGAGTCTCACATGAGGGCGGGCTGTGGGTCACGTGCTCGAGCGCAGGGATGCTGTCATGAAGCCAGGAGAGAGAAAAGACGTAGCGCATTTTGCCGGTGAAGATGGATTGAAGGAGCCGCTGCAACCAGTTTCACTATCATGTCAACCATATGTACAATTAGTTTGATCCGTCTTTCCACTTGCACCCAGAAGGCAAATGCAGTGCAACGTGTTGGAATTTGAATGCGCAGAGTTTCCCATCAACCCTAGCCGTACCAATCAGTGAGCCATGGACACATCATCACTTCATTCACTTGCAGCAACGAAAGACAAACACAGACACATACTTTTCAAGAACCCTCATGTTTCCAGTGTTGGTCTAAGCTTTGGGTGCAGAGGTAGCGCTGAAACTTGCGAGCACGGCATCCAGCTGAGTCTGTTGCAACATTCCACATTGATTTCCGAGAAAATACACCCGGGCATCGTGGATCCATTGAAGGGGATTTGCGACACTGTGGACACGCCTCCTGCGTCACCCTACGCGGACGAAATCAACAGTTGTTATTTCTATGCTGCCCGGTAAAACGTTGCTGCTGAACAAATTTTGCCTCAATGCCAGGAGGCCATGGGGCCACAGGTCATTTGTTTGGGAAGAATTTCGCAGGCCCATATACATATACGTTGTGGAATGTGCCGCGCACTTTGGCCCCAAGGCGATTGCACTCGCCAACGACACATTGACGAACCCTTTTTCGTTCCATTACGTGGAAAGCTACAACTTCAGGACCGTTGGGCCAGATTGGAGATTCCAAGCTGTGACCGTTGGGTTTATGAGATCAAACATGGGCGGGTTCGGAACTGCAACTTTAATTCCATGTGTGGTTCAGTTCTACGGCATTGTTTTTTTGATGGATTGGGGTCGGAAATTTGTGTTGTCATTTTTTCTATGGCCTCCAGGTGCTTATGGGTGTTCAGGACTTCATCGCAGGGTTGCCCTCCAAAGGTCGTTTTCCCCCATCAATCGGTTCGGGCGATCTATTGGGCAGTCGTCCGGCAGCAGGATCCTCACGGAGGGGCGCTGGTCCTGGGAAGCGTGGTGGATGGAGAACGAAGACCCGATGGGGGATGGTCGCGATGGGGGATGGTCGCCCCGTCCACTTCAGAATGGGACGTTGCTGGCTATTGCAAGGTCGACCAACTGACAGTAGCCGCTCAAGTTTCGCAAAGAGGGGATGATGAAAGATTGGACAGCACAAATCAACAGACCGAGCCAACTCAACAAACCATGCTGGGCATCAAACAATGCACGCATGTAACGTAGTTGATGATGTGTGCAAGCTCGGTGGCCTGACTTGTCCTGGGATGAGACCTGTGGGAAGTTTGTCAAGGTCATTTCCAGAGCTTCTTCCTGTTCATCCGAAAGGGATGAGGTGGCTAACATATGAGTCAAAACTCTTGAACAAAACGGGATTTGGTGCTCAAACTCATCAAAGGTCCATTCCACCGTCCACCATTTCTTTCCTCAGAGTGTTTGTCCAAGCCTGCTGGACGTTCTCCCAGAAGCCTCTCCCAGTGGAGGGGGTTTCCTGACAGCGCCATCAGGTGGGTAACTGAGGTCTATTGGGCTGGTGGCCCCTCTGACCCCGAGCTGATCCCCTATGCCTGGAGCCTGATTCAAGCCCGCGGCGGAGGTGCTTGATATTTTTGTTTGACCCATTCAATGCGTTCGAAGACTCGACCGTTTGGAGTAGAAAGTCGTTGTGTTTGAACATGTTTGAAAGAATATGTTTTGGCCCCCAAAAGTGGCAGGCCTACACTTTTTTTTTAATGAGGTTTAGTAGTAAAGAGAAACGGTATCGCATATGTGTTTTTGGCACAAGTTTTGAACAAGTAGGTAGATCGGGTAGGTGCCATGAGCTGGGGAGAAGGATGATCTCAACCATTTGATGCTCCAGATTCCACCTTCAAAGCCCAGCCCGGCCCCGGGAGGCTTGGAACGTTCCCCGTGACCGCGGTGAAGAGCGGGCCTCATGACCTGCCATGCCCGTGGTGAGATCGGGGCCTTGTAGCATCCAGCTTCGGTGACGTCTCCAAAGATGGCCCTGGGTCATTGGTCGGCTCAGTATTTGAACCCAGCACATGGTGCATCATGGTGCCAGGTCATGGTAGGTCATTCATTGTCATAGTCAAACATGTTCTCAAAAATTGCCGCCAGTTCTTTTGGAGGGTCACCAACAGGTTTGGAAGTGATTCATCTTGCGCACTTTGTGGCGCAAGTCGCGGACAGCGTTGAACAAGTTGCTTCTGAAAGAAATGCGGCAAGAGCTGACGAAGCAGATGTTAGAAACCCTGGATGAAAAATCTGTGGAACCAACATGAAAGCCAACATGAAAGTGGAACCTTCGTAGTGATTTTTGCATGTTTGTGTCTCATTTTTGGGACCTTTCCAGATGCACAGGTTGCCAGGGTGAGCGTGTTCAGGCACGGATCGACAGTGCAGTGCGGTCGGCAAGCAGTCGAGGCTCAAAGGGTGGAGCTCCAACCCCAACCGAACCGACATTTATTATGATGGCACTGCGCGTGGCAGTGGTCCTATGCTCCTTGAGCTGGGCCACAGCACAACTCTCAGAAAGTGTGGACTGTGACCAATCCTTTGCTTTGCAAAGATGTTTGTTTGTGGTAGGTTGGTGTCATTGGCGGTGCACTTTAGGTGTGCACACATACGGCCACACACTCATACTATCCCATACTATAAAAACAATCATTGCAATGTTCAAGGCTTTTGCTCCCGTTGTATGCACGAACGTGCACATAACGACAAATGTTTAAATGCAACACGTGATAAGTTCATTTGTTTAAGTCCGTTTTCCCCATAACCCTTGTTGCTGGAGCTGAGAGTTTGGTGTTAGTATTCAGGTCGCTCTGAAGCTTGCGAGCAGAATATCCAGCAGAGCTTGCTGCAGCATTCCACATTGCTGTCGAAGGAGACGCACAGTCCGGTCAGCGTGGATCCTTTGGCC
>CAXIVM010001796.1:0-38000 GCA_964035705.1 Porites rus | reverse complement strand
AAGTGCCTTACTAGTAGTAACAAGAAGCTATTAGTAACAAGAAGCTACTAGTAGCAAAGGGCCTTACTACTAGGAGCAAGAAGGACGCTACTAGTAGCTCCTGGCCTTACGGAGCTAACGGGTGAACCAATTGACGTGTTGTAAAGACGGCAGACAAGCAACGCCCACTGCGCGCGTTGTCGCTTAAGAATGTAGCGCATACGGCTTGTTTGTTTAAAAATCATCCACCAGTTCATCCCGAGAAATACTTTGACAAATGTTATGGCAAAAGTGGCGAAGCAAACGTCCCGCAAACTCAGGAAGAATGTCACAAAGTGTTAAAATTGTGCGGTCACTCAGTCTTTTGTGACGCCCAATGCAAATTATGGCTAGAGAAGCAAAGCAGTGTGATGGTCAGGGATCTCTCAATGAACCAGGTTGCCGACATGTGACAAGTGAACCCTGTGTTTCTCCAGGGTTCTCGGCGAGCATTTTTAATCTAATAGCGATGGCCTCCAGCCTTCTAGGCAAGGGCTTGGTGGGAGAATCGAAGCCTGCTTATAACATTTCAAAGGTTGCTTTATGCGATCGCGAGCACCTCCATAGTTGTAAGCTAGTTGCTAGTAGTTGGGTGAACAACAAAAAAGGTCATTCAAACAGAAAAGAAAGGGGTTCTTGTCAATTTAAGAATGGAAGTGTTCTTGTGTCAGGCCGAACACCAGGGCAAAGGCTTGATCACTGAGCCTCTCATTGCTTCCATGGAGGTGGAACGGCGTTCTGTGGGCATCGTTTGAACCGTTGTCCGCTTCGGCGAAAGGTGTACCAGACCCAGACACTCCCACACTGTGGTCCCACACTAAAATCATCTGGTTTTCTCGAAAGCATTGGGAACCTTTCAAGTTGGAATAAGATAGAATAGAATGTCTTTCACTGGCTGCCAAGGGGCCTTCGCTCAGAAAGACAATCAAATGCGTTCTTTGATGGGAAAACACAGTAAAAAACATGTTTATTTGTTAAGCATATTTATGCTTTGAAGTTGCCCTTTGCAACTGTCCATGGTTTGGCCGTCAGGCTGTCCGTGGTGCACGCACCATTGTGACACCCTGGTCTCGCCGGGGCGCAAAGTAAAAGAAGCAGAGCTGCTTGCTGTAGCGATTTGTTACTACTAGTAAGGCACCTGTTACTACTAGCGTGGCACTTGTTTCTAGTAGCTTTGTAGAAGCAGAGCTGCTTGCTGTAGCGATGGCCTCCAACCTAAGAGCGATAGCTGTTGCTATTTGCTTCACTTCCGGACTTGTGTCGTTTCGGCATCTTTTGGAGGTCACGCAGCACATCCACCTGGTCTTTATTGCCAGAGGGTGGGAGATCAGAATTGCGTTGCCACGAGCAATTAGTTGTGCTGCTAGGGTCGAGGCCATCGCTCTTAGGAGTAAGAGGACGCTACTAGGGGTTCCTGGCCTTACTACTAGGAACAAGAAGCTACTAGGAACAAGTGCATCGCTTCTAGTAACAAGTGCCTTACTAGTAGTAACAAGAAGCTATTAGCTTAATTTATTTTAATTCTAATAGCTTTTTGTTACTACTAGTAAGGCACTTGTTACTAGAAGCGATGCACTTGTTACTAGTAGTAACAAGAAGCTACTAGGAGCAAGAGGACGCTCTTAGGAACGGCCATCGCTAGCTGTTCTGACAGCTTCGTTCGATTTGGAGGTCTGCGAGAATCGACCCGGGCATTTCCTGACGTAGAAAAGTGCGAAGTAGTGCTGGCATAGAACGCTTTGTACCCTAAATGCAAGGGATTTTGGGGTTCTAGTAAGGCACCTTGCTACTAGTAATGCCCTTTGCTACTAGTAGCGTCCCTGTTGCTAGTAGTAAGGCACCTTGTTTCTAGTAGCATCCTTGCTTCTAGTAGCGATGCACCTTGTTTCTTGAAGCTGCGGTGCTTCTTTGCCAGTTTGGATCAAGTCACGTACATGAGCAACAACAGACAACCAGCATGGCAGCATCATTTGCGACAACAGCATGAAACAGTTGCAGCAAGTTCCAATTGACAGATGAGGAGAAAGACCTTTTTGCAGAGTTCCTGAAAACGAAGACCAGCCGGTAGGTTAGACTGAAGTTCCATAACAAGAATAGAGATGGCCTCCAACCTAATAACAAAAGGAGCTTACAAGCCGATGGCCTAGAAGGTGTTTCACAAATGGCAAGAACCATAGGACTGCGCGACTACTCTTTCTGAAGTACTAGGAGCAAGGATGCTACTAGGGGCTCCTGGCCTTACTACTAGGAACAAGAAGCTACTAGGAGCAAGGGGCCTTGCTACTAGTGCCATTTCCTGAGAGTGCCAGAAATCGTTTTGCACGTCCTGCGTCACAGTGCGCTTGGCCATGCTCACAGAAGCAGTCCTGAGCTCAGGTAATCCTCGTTTTTTTGCGGTCGCCCGTTTCGTTTGACGGTTCTGCAAGCCGCTGGTTTGAGGCTTAACCTGCATGATTTCTGTGCTTTGGTAAAGTGTTGAATTTTTGATGCTTTCTTCTGTGGAGGTGAGCCGACGGTGGTAGGTTTGGGTTGGACGAAACCTTTTATTTGTCATGAGCTATTGACAAGAGACAGCGGACATTTGGGTGAAAGAAGCAAGGATTTGTGGCTGGCGCAACATTTGCTTCGCCCTCAAGCAGCAGCATGTGCAAACGAAATACTAGTAACAGTGGACGCTACTAGGGGCTCCTGGCATCGCTACTAGGAGCAAGTAGCAAACGAAATTATCCGCATGATTTCAAGTGCAACGTGAGGTTTGCTTAGCTAAAGAACCAACCGTCGGCCTGTTCAGAAAGCACAGATGGTTCTTGATTGGTTGCGGGGCTTCTGCATTTTCACAGCATGAAGTAGGAACAAGAAGCAAAGGGCATCGCTAGGACGCTACTAGGGGCTCCTGGCCTTACTACTAAGGAGCAAGGAATTCTACTAGTAACAAATGAACTATAGTTGTCGAACGCCAGCCGTGACGGTGCATCCAAGGCGACCTGAGGTTCCACGGCTGTGTTTCGGAGCTGGTGCATTGATCTGCAGCAGCTAAAGCCTCAGAATGTGCATTCCATTGCCGAAGTCAGTGCTCGAAGTTGAAAGGGACAAACACTTTAGTAAATGCGAGCAGTGATCTAGAGTTAGAATTTGAACCTGCTAATATTGTGAACTCCATGGTACATCACGTAGACCTCACGTAGTGGTCCCAGACCCGATGCAGGTTGAGCCAGTGTTTTGTCGTTAGGTTTTGTGAACTTCCGGACGGGGGCCCAACTAAAAGCTGCCATTGAGGAAGGAGGCCGGGTCCTCAAAAACATGTCGAATCACCTGGACCTGTTTCAAAAGGTTTGGTTATTGTGGTCGTACTTTGCTTGCTCATGCATTTTCATGGTTTGATTAGTTTCAGTCATAGATTTTTTCCCTGACCCAGTTGCGCTTCAATCCGCCTTAGATGATTTTTGATGCATTTCAAGAACCGGACCAGCCCAGAATGCGCATGGTTTTGATTTTGCGAAAACCAGAGCACTAGCACTTTGCGAGCCAGAGGTGTGGATTGAGTTCGCGTTCTCAGGCCATGCTTCCTTTCGCAGCCTGATGCTTTTTGGTTTTGGGGCTGCTGCAGGCGCCAAGTGCAGATGTTTCGGGAAGTTCTTTTTCTGAAAGGGAAGAAGCACATGTAAACTGCACCGATACCATAGCCGCTCCGCATCGAGAAAACCCCGCGCTTCGACCGTGCATAGCGCTTTTCATGGTAGCGGAGCTGGCCGCTTAAACAACAGCAGAAGATCTGATCAGCTGGTGGATGCGCCGCCGAGGACTTTCACCCCGAGGGAACTTGGTGACACGTTCATCTGAGACGGGGGAAGTGCTTCTGCGGGGCATCGCCAGCACGCGCCCGAAGGGCGGAACCGGATTCCGTTTGAATTGGACACTGTTGGGCTGGAGGTTGATCATTGCATTCTTGACATTGATTGGACTTGCATTTACTCCAGTTGTCTTCAGTGTTCTGATGGCGGATGGTGCTGCGAACGGTGGAGCAGGGGCCAATGATTTGGGTCAGATTGTGAACATGTTGCAGGCAATGGCCAATGAACAGCAGCAACAGCGTGCTAGGTTGGATACATTGCAACAAGCAGTTGGAACCACAGCTCAAGGTGTTGGCGTGACACAACAGGTGACTGAAGGTGTTGTTCAGGAAGTTGTTCAACAGGTTCAGGCTGCAATGCAACAGAATCAGCAGGATGCACAAGGGCAGATCCAGCAGATGCAACAAGGTCAGGTGTTGATGCAACAGCAGATTGAGGCTGCCATTCAACAGAGTCATCAGGAGGTGTTGAATTTGTCTCAAGCATTGCAAGGTATGCAACAACAGATGCAGCAGCAGACCGCAGCACAGATACCAGTTCCCGGATCACCGCCACAGGTTCCTCAGGCTGCACCCGGAGTTCAAGGTTCGCCGCAACATCAAGCTCTTGGGTCGCCACTTGGAACCCCTCCTATGGGAGCAACGGGTGCACCGAATGCTCAGTTCATTCCACCGCCAAATGTGAACCTTGGCGGACATGCAGGGGTAGCTGGGCTCGGAGGATTGGGGCCAGGTGTGAATCCGGCAATCGCCTATGCCATCCAGCAAGGTGGAGTTGATGCTAAGGTGCTATCAAAACCAAGCACCTATGATCCTGTCAAGAGTCCTGGATATGCTGCATTCAATGATTGGAGTGATCATGTGATTACATGCGTTGATGCACAGATTCCAGGGACTTGGGAGTTGCTTGAACACATCAAGGACACACAACCGGTAGCACAAGTTTCGATTGATGATTTGTCATTGCATTTTCCCAACATTGACAGAGCAACATTGGAGTATTCAAATTCCAATTTGTATGCGGTGTTGATCACATTTACAGTTGGTGAGGCTCGCAACATTGTCAGGCAGGCAAGACGGCCAAATGGGTATGAGGCTTGGAAGTTGTTGCAACGACGCTTCAATCCGGTGACCATTGGTCGGCAGAGAGCGGGCTTGACTACGATTGCAAATCCACCCTCGAATGTTCCTATGGCACAGTTGGCCGGAGAGATTGTGTCGTGGGAAACCAAGATCACGGAGTTTGAAGCAAGGCCGCATGCAGAGAAGATCAGTGAGGCGATCAAGATGGCCGCAGCAGTCTCCATGTGCCCCAATCGGCTGAGAGAACATCTCCAGTTGAATGCTCAGAGGTATACAACATACATGGAGCTGCGAGAAGAGATTTTCACCTACATTGAACACACCCAGTCATTGACCGCCACCAGCATGGACATTGGTTCATTGCAGTCGAAGGGCAAAGGAGGTGGTTGCTTTGAGTGCGGAGGACCGGATCTCATCAAGGACTGCCCCAAGAGGGCCAAAGGTGGTCAAGAAGCTGGGAAGGGCAAGAGCAAAGACAAAGGAAAAGGTAAGGGTGGAAAAGATTCCAAAGGAAAAGGAAAAGCATCATCCAAGGATGGCGGTAAAGGCAAGAACAAGTCCGCTTGTTCAAACTGTGGGAAGGTGGGCCATACAGCTGAGTATTGCTGGAACAAGAAGGTGAAGCCGTTGAACTCTGTTGATCCAAGGTTGTCACAACTACAGTCAGAGTACGCAAGGAGAGCGGTGGAGGATTTCCAGCGGATCAACAGTGGTTCCAATGTAGTGCAGGCTGTACAAGGATCCCCACAGTCAAGTGTTGTTGGAGCATTGTCACCGGCCAGTTCAGTGTTGGGTCCATCAGTGTCTCAGGCTCAGCAACAGGTTGGTGGCATTACCATCAAGAGGTTGTCAGCACTGAGCAGTCGGCATGCGAAAAGGGCAAGAGGCTCAGGAGCGGGGTCGAGTGGGGATGGACAAGGGACAGAGCAGAACATTGATTTGACCTTGTCATCCAAGACGTATGCAGTGCTTTCAAATGTTGACAGTGGAGCAGCAATGTCAGTTTGCCCTCCGGGAACATTTCCAGACTACCCGGTGCTGGCTAGAGATGATGAAGAAGAGATAGTTTTGGTTGCAGCGAATGAAGAGACCGTCGAGCATTATGGTGAGGTCAGGCCAATTGTGATGACATCAGAGGGCCACTTGAGAGAGATGGTGTTTCAGGTGGCAGCAGTTGGCAAGGTGTTGACATCGGCGGCTCAAATCTGCAACCGAGGACATCGGATCGTCTTGGAGTCGGAGGGTGGGCGCAGTTACATTGAAGACAAGGAAACGGGTGATACATTCAATTTGTATCAAGAGGATGCAGTTTTCAATTTGTATCTTCATGTGATCCCGTATGCCGAGACCACGGGTTTCTGCGGGCAGCCGACGGGGAGCAGTGCCCCGGCGGATCCGCAGGCGTAAGGCCCCGCTATGAGTTGCATGCATTGGATGAGGAGCCACAAGAGTTGAGAGATTCAGGTTCCCATCCCGAATTCGATGATGGTGTGAGTGATCGCAGTGACCTATACCAAGGCCACACTAGAGTTCCTGAGTTGCCGCTTCCGGATGACTATGAACAGTATGAGCCAAGTGAAGGAGACTTGGACGTTGTGGCACCTCATGCAAGAGAATTAGAGGATGAGGTCCAGGAGGCTACTTCAAAGAAACTTGCACTCCGTGTTCCTATTGGACCTACAGAGGAGGAGAAACGTGAGCATATGATCAGCCACATTCCGTACAGAAGCTGGTGTGCAGATTGCATCAGAGGCAAAGGTTTGGCTGAGGCGCATCGGAAACAGAGACTGGGTCAAGATGCTAAAGAGCAACGGAGACCTTTGATAGCATTAGATTATTTTTATCTTGGCAAGGATGAAGAGCAGAGTTTGCCCATTTTGGCCATGGTAGAAGAACAGACCGGCAGAACATATGCCGTTTGCATGCCAGAGAAGGGTGTACAGCATCAATACAATGTTGCAGCAGTCTCAAAGCTTTTGAAGGTTTCGGGATGCCTTGGAGGAGTTCTGAAGAGCGACAATGAGAGGTCGTTGGTTGCTTTGAGAAACGAGTTGCAGCGTTTGTTCCCTTCATTATCATGTGAAGATGCTACCAAAGGTGAGTCGCAGAGCAATGGACTCATTGAGAGTTACATTGGGAAGATTGAGGCCCAGGCTCGAACTATGAAGAGTGCACTTGAACGACATTATGGACCGATACATCCACGGCATTCAGTGTTGACTTGGTTGGTTGATTATGCAGCAGCCTTGCTCAGCAGACACAATCGAGGTGCAGATGGGTTAACTCCATTTGAACGTTCGACTGGAAAGCCGTGGAGAGTTAGGACGCCAGAGTTTGGTGAGTGCGTATGGTACCAACCATTGAAGGGCGAAAGATCTGGAAGCAAGCTTGATCCTAAGTTTGATGAAGGCATCTTCTTGGGCATTCAGGAGGGATCAGCCATGAAGTGGATTGGTACAGGTACAGGAGTTCATCGATGTTGGACAATCAAGTGCAAGTTTGGAGGTGACCGATGGGATGGTTCCCTACTCAAACATATGATCGGACTTCCGTGGCAGCTACGTCCAAAGAAGGACATGGGAGAAAAGAGTTTGCCAAAAGAGATCGAGGTTGACTTGCCGGCATTGGATTTAGAGGCTGCGGAAGCGACGCAAGAGAAAGAAGTGAAAAGGAAGAAGAGCTACAAGCCCCGAGGCATTTACATCCGTCGGGACATTGAGCTTGAAGAGTATGGATACACTCCAGGTTGTGACGGTTGTGAAGCAGCTAAACTTGGATTGAGTCACAAACAACATTCTTCAGCTTGTAAACAAAGGATCAGGGAGGCCATGTTGCAGACTGAGGAAGGTCGTGACAAAGTGGAGCGCATGGAGCGTCGAGCAGAGCGTTTCAATGGTGAAGTTCAAGGAGCAGCAGGATGAGGCAGAAGCTCGAAAGAGGAAACTGTCCATGGATGAACCACCAGAGGCGAAAGTTCCAAAAGGGGCTGAGGGTGCACTGGTGGAGGAGGTGTCGGGTCAGGAGGGCATTCCTGACATCGAGTTCATCGAGGAGCCGCCTGGAACAGCAGCTGACTTACTTGATGATGGCATGGGAGAAGAGCGTGGCGTGGAGGAGCAAGCTCAGGTGATGGACATCAGTTCACTCCAATTGTTCTCATTGAGCAAGCACGGTTTGTGCCATCCTTGTTTGAGAGAATCTTCTTGGTTGGAAACACAACAGATGTTGAGTGATGATTTCATTGAGCAACAACAGATCAAGTTGCAGTTGGGGAGCTTGAGCTTGTATGATGCCTATGGCATTGATCAGACAGGTCAGAAACCAGTTGTCGTTGAGGTGTTTTCTCCGCCACGGTTGACAGCATTTGGGCACAATAAAGGTTTGATAGCAGGTGTTGCATTGGACTTGAGGACATGTGACCATGAGGGCATTCCTTGGGACTTCACACAAGCAAGCAGACGACAAGCAGCCCATTTGTTAGTTGATGAATTACAGCCAGAACTTCTAGTGGGTTGTCCGCCGTGTGGACCATTCAGTATTTTGCAAGGCTTGAATCAGAGATTTGCAGATACATGGGACAACGTGCAGAAGCTGGCGGAGGCAAAAGAGCATCTAGCATTTTGCTGTGAGCTCTACCGGAAGCAGATGAGCAGGAAGAAATATTTCTTGCATGAACATCCTTTTCTTGCAACCTCGTGGAATGAAGACCCGATGAAACAGCTTGAAGAGCTTGACACAGTTTACAAGGTTCGAGGGGACATGTGTCAGTTTGGTATGCAGGCAGAGGATGAGCATGGTGTTGGAGCTGTGAAGAAACCATCCGGCTTCATGACGAATTCAGAATGTATTGCAGAGCAGTTGAATGTTCTTTGCAAAAATGTGAACAATGAACTCAAGGTTTGGAAGCGAGTTGATTTCAATGCAAACAAGTTGCAGCTACTGAAGAAAGGTGGACCTGCATGGAGACAAGTCGTGAGAAGAGTTACAATGGATCTCAACACAAATGAAGTGCTTCAAGATCTTCAGGATTTTCAGCAAGCCACTCGTTCACAGTTGCACCAAAAGTTGTCGGGACAGCCACGTGACATTGTTACCATTTTCTACTACAAAGACGACAACAGTCAGTGGCATCGGCATGTGCAACTCATTGGTGGCAAAGCTAAGCAGGCAGAGATTTATCCAGATGGTCTCTTGCAACGTATCTTGAAAGGGTTGAAGCAACAGATGCAAAAGAAGTCACCACTTAGTTCTTTGGAGTTTGGACCCGTGAATGAAGAACCATATTTTGATCAGACGGTGTTGGACGAAGAGGACTGGACAACATTCATTGATGAAGTTTCGGGCAAAGCACTTGAAACAGGCAAGGTGAGGGCAGCTCGCGCAGAAGAGATTGACTATGCCACTCGCTATAATGTCTGGACATTGGTTCCAACACAGGAGGCATGGGATGTGACTGGGGCTGGACCCATCGGATCCCGTTGGATAGACATAAATAAAGGTGACGTTGAACACCCAAACTACCGAAGCAGGTTGGTAATTCAAGAGGTGAGGCACAGTGGCGTTGAGGCAATTTTTGCAGCTACACCACCCTTGGAATCCATCCGTGTTTTGTTGTCACTTCAACGTTCAGGCAAGCAAGGTTACAAGGTGATGTTTACAGACATTAGAAGAGCACATTGGACTGCCAAGATTGAAAGAACAGTCTACGTTCGTCTTCCACCAGAAGCTGCAGAAGAAGGCTACTGTGGCCGGTTGAACAAGGCCATGTATGGTTGCAGGGACGCAGCTCGACAATGGGAGATTGAGATCACAGACTTCTTCACAAGTCAAGGCTTTACCCCAGGGTTGGGGAGTCCAGTGTTGTATTTTCACAGTGTTCGTGACATCAAGATTTCAGTTCACGGGGATGATATCACTTCATTGGGTCGCAAAGATGATCTTCTTTGGTTGAAGAAGCAATTGTTGACAAGATATGAGATCAAAGATGGTGGTATGTTGGGACCTGATGAAGGCGACGTGCAAGATGCGATGATCTTGAACCGACTTGTACACTATGGCCCGCGTGAGACGACAATTGAGGCCGATCCTCGGCATGTGCAAATTTTGGTCAAGGAGTTGAACTTGACTGAATCTAAGAGCGCCCCTACAGCAGGCGTGAAGAGATCTGAACAAAAGGAAGAAATGCTCACACCAGAAGAGAGCAGCAGGTTCAGAAGCTTGACCATGAGGGGTTGCTATCTTGCATTGGATAGGCCGGACATTGCTTTTGCGTGCAAGGAGCTGGCAAGGGCCATGGCAAAACCTTGTCGGTCGGATTGGAATGGCTTGAAACGGTTGGTGAGATATTTGCATGGTGCTCCTAGATTGATTTGGAAGTATCCCGAGCAGTTGGCACAAGAGCACTTCACTATGTATACTGACAGTGACGATGCTGGTTGTTCAAAGACTAGGAAGTCAACATCTTGTGGAGCATTGACGCACGGTTCACATCTTCTCAAGTTTTACAGCAGCACACAACATGTCATTTCATTGAGCAGTGGTGAGTCAGAATTTTATGCAGGTGTGAAAGCAGGTTCAACATTGTTGGGAGCGATGTCGATGGCTCTTGACTTTGGTGAGACCAAGCGAGGTCGATTGTGCTTTGATGCCACAGCAGCAAAGGCCATGTTGAGCAGGAAAGGGCATGGCAGAGCAAAGCATATAGATCGATCGTTTTTGTGGTTGCAACAACGAGTACAGAACCAGGAACTTGAGTTGAGCAAAGTTGGTACTCGTAAGAACATTGCAGATCTTGGTACAAAGCATTTAGACAGACTGCAAGTTGAAGCATTGTTACAGGAGATGAACCTTGAGTACGAGTTGAACGAGCATAGGATGACCCTCCATGTGTAAAGATGGAACCATCAACAAAGGTGAAGGTTCCAGGAGGGCATGCACCGATACCATAGCCGCTCCGCATCGAGAAAACCCCGCGCTTCGACCGTGCATAGCGCTTTTCATAAACACAAGTGTTTGTGTTCTTCGGACACCAAAGGGCAGGAATTTTATAGATAGGCTAAGGCTGGACAAAGTGGCGGTTCGTCGGTCTAGTTGTGCTATGCTTCGGGGTCAGCTGTAAAGACCTCGACGCGTTCCGCCGTAAAGTCGACGTGGTCCTGAGAATTCGCACTGAGATGGACATGTTAGAAACAAGTGCCTCGCTAGTAGTAACAAGTGCCTTACTAGTAGTTAATTCAATATTAATTCTAATCGCTTCTTGTTACTACTAGTAAGGCACTTGTTACTACTAGCGAGGCACTTGTTTCTAGTTCATTTGTTCCTAGTAGAATTCCTTGCTCCTAGTAGTAAGGCCAGGAGCCCCTAGTAGCGTTCTTGCTCCTAGTAGCGATGCCCTTTGCTCCTGGTAGCCTCTTGTTCCTGAACCACAAACTTTCACATGAAGGCAGAGACATTTTCTCCAATGCGCCTTTACACGCCTGTATGAGTTGGAGTATGGCTGATGGGTCGGGGACTGCCCACATTCTGCTTCGCTGGGTCCACGCTCTTTGTACAAGCAGAGAGTCTCACTTCCAACTCCCTTGCACATTCACAGGACACTCCCAACATGACTTCTTAGACTGTGGCAACTCGCGGTAGTCCAGGAGAACTTAGGTGAATGATCAATGACTTAATCCAATGAGTCTATGCTTTGACCTATTTCTCTTGACTTTGCAGCCCCCAAAATCAAACCAGTGAGCATAGTGCCATGGCCTGGCTTTGGGCATGACAACAAGGGCACCAACAAAGGAGCTCTATCTTCTGGGATCTAGCTAGGTCTCCCCAAGTAGCTGTAAAAAACCGTTGAAAGGCTATGATTGCGGTCATGTGTGGTCCCGAGAACTGCCAGCTTGGGTTCCTCCACTGACCGTCCTTGTTGCGTATGCCTTCTCCCAGTCGGCCCCTTCAAGGATGGCTTTACCGCCCACATTTTGCACTGTTAAGGGTTCGTGCCAGTTTGTGGTCTCAGTCTGTCCAGGCAGTGCGCTGAGAGCATCGCTGTGACCGCTCTATCGTCGTTCGAGTCAAACGACTCCCGCTTCTGCTGTTGCCTGTTACCGCCCAACTGTGATAGCCTACGCCGCAGCGCTCACGCACAGCTTGCCCAAGGAATAACTTGCCTGCTGTGCTCTTGAAAAGCGTGAGTCTGCCTGCGCTCCTGCCTTCCGTGGACTGCTGCGTCCTCGCTTTGCTTGCTTTGCACATCCTCCACTTGAGCACACTAGAATGCTGCTCCTGGTGGTGGCTGCAAGTATAGTGTCCCCTTGCATGTTCTGCTGGAAGGCATGTTCCCGAATGAGTTTGATGTTTTACTTCGTGTTTTGGGACACCTTTCCGGTCACGATCCCTTTTCTTGATGCACCACTGCATAACGAGGTTTCCCTTGTTACTCAGGTTCTTCGCATACCTGCATTGAACTCGACTGCATGAGCGCGTCTTTGGTTGCCCTGCAGTTAGCTCGTTAGTGTGTTTGTCCAGCAGCGTGTCTGTGTGTGCCTGCACTGTCTCAATCTTTACCTTTTGGATCTCCCTTGGGTTGCGTTGACCTAATGATGTCCTTGTTATGCTCGCGACAATTGTTGGTTCTGTTTGATTATAGGGGTCGCTCCATATTGCCATTCCTCACTACTTTGGGTAAATTGTTTTCGTTGTTTCTCTTCTAACACTTGCGGAGGCTGCGTTCGCACCATCATCTTCGACAGTGCATCAGAGCGCTTGCGATCTTCCATGGCAGTGCAGGTGGAGGGAATCACGGGGCACGTTTGTCGTGAAGGAGTCAAGAAGAAGAACAAAATAGCACTTTAAAGTAAGAGACAGAGAGAGAGAGAGAGAGAGAAAAGTAGTTTTTTCTATATGAACGACATGAACTGTCGTCCGGTGACTTGGATCCAGAAGGACGAAACTTCTTTGGCTCCCTTCCCCTCCCTACTTAGCGGCCTCCAACGGACTAGGGTTTTGGTGCAAGGTCTTTGCTGCCAAGCTTTTGGAGGAACCCAATGAGGAGGAGGGGTTCGTCAATAATACTAACATGTAATGCCACTGCTTGCGGGAAAATGTAAAAGCTGAGCAGTGATGGACAGTTTCAAGGCCGAAGGCTTTAAAGATGACGTAAGGGACGAACACATGGAAGGAGACTTGAAACTGTGTTGAACGAGTATTCAGAAGCTACTAGGGGCTCCTGGCCTTACTGCTAGCAGCAAGGGCGCTAGTAGAAACAAGAAATAAATAGAATTTAGTGCTATCAGAAGCATACATTACAAGAAGCTACTAGGAGCAAGGGCATCGCTACTAGGGGCTCCTGGCATCGCTACTAGGAACAAAGAAGCTACTAGGGAAATGTTTTACACATGTTGTTACACATGTTACACATCGAATGAATGAGCTACTATGGAAGCTATTAGAAGCATATATTAAAAGTAATTACATGGAGCGCTGAAGGAGCAGCGTGGCACGGTCGCAGCGATGGACAGCGATGTGGCGCTTTGTGCCCAACTCAGCTGACCGCTGACGTGAAAACCAAGCAGACATGGCATAGTGAAGATGCTGGGAGCAACATATGGTGCTCCTGGCATCGCTACCAGGAACAAAGAAGCTACTAGGAGCAAAGGGCATCGCTACTAGGAGCAAAGACGCTTCTTTGTAGCTCAATTAAGTCCTTTCCTCCCAAGGGGCAATGTTTTTCCTTGCTTTCGCACTGTCCGAAATACGCTCGCATCACGAACGTTTGGAAAAACACCCTCTTAGGCGCCGACTTGATTCTGAAGATTCAGAATGTGGTGTTGTGCCGAGTGATGACAGTTGGACGGATGTGCACGAGTTCGGCAATAGTGGACATCCTTAAGAAGGTTCTTGTCAGCCGAGTTAGCCGAGGCTCGCTTCACGTGGCCCGGCAGAAAGTATCGAATTTGAAAAGCTTGCAAACATGTTTTCGATGGCACCTCATTAGGTCTTCGATAGTTGGTGGAACCTTCGCCATGTTCCGTGCCTCCTGGAAGCTGAGTGCAGCTGCCTTGGTCTTAGTTTTTCCTGCCAGCAGCCTGCTGGCATCCTGGTACTCTTTACTGGTATGAGCAAGAACGCTACTAGGGGGGCTCCTGGCCTTACTACTGGTAACAATGAAGCTACTATTCTATCTGTCTTTTTTCAAAAGCCTGCTCCCCCCTACTAGGAACAAGAAGCTACTAGGGGCTCGAGTTGTTTTTGCGGCGCTTTTCCAGCGCTTGGACCAGGTTTGGCCATTGTTGGTCGTTGGAGCATTGCAGGGAGCGCGAGCCAGTGACTGAGATGGCAACAGCTGAGAGTCTCTCAGTTAGTAACAAGTGCCTCGCTAGTAGTAGCAAGTGCCTTACTAGTAGCAACAAAAAGCTACTAGGAACAAGTGCATCGCTTAATTTAATTCTAATAGCTTTTTGTTACTACTAGTAAGGCACTTGTTACTAGAAGCGATGCACTTGTTCCTAGTAGCTTCTTGTTACTACTAGTAAGGCACTTGTTACTAGAAGCGATGCACTTGTTTCTAATAGCTTCTTGTTACTACTAGTAAGGCACTTGTTACTAGAAGCGATGCACTTGTTCCTAGTAGCTTCTTGTTACTACTAGTAAGGCACTTGTTACTAGAAGCGATGCACTTGTTCCTAGTAGCTTCTTGTTACTACTAGTAAGGCACTTGTTACTAGAAGCGATGCACTTGTTTCTAATAGCTTCTTGTTACTACTAGTAAGGCACTTGTTACTAGAAGCGATGCACTTGTTTCTAATAGCTTCTTGTTACTACTAGTAAGGCACTTGTTACTAGAAGCGATGCACTTGTTCCTAGTAGCTTCTTGTTACTACTAGTAAGGCACTTGTTACTAGAAGCGATGCACTTGTTCCTAGTAGCTTCTTGTTACTACTAGTAAGGCACTTGTTACTACTAGCGAGGCACTTGTTCCTAATAGCTTCTTGTTACTACTTGTTGATGTGAGAGTTGAGCATGGATTGATCCTGAGCCGACCTTACCGTGGTCCTGATGGCTCTATCCCTTTTTCAGATCTTCAGCCTTTCGCTACGGCCCATGGAAAAGCGCCGATTTGCTGTGTCCGTTCTTCGTTCGCTGCAATAGGCCCTTGTTTCCTCAGTGGCACCGGAGCTGCGTTGCGATCTGTGGACCTTTTGCGCTTGAGCTTGGTGCGTGCCCTTCGACTTGGCTGCTTGGCCTTGGTTCTGTCCCCCTTAGTTTTCCAAGCGGAATTTGGGTGACTGAGCTTTTTGGGCCCTTTTTGCTTTGGGGACTTTCCACAACTGGACGATCTCCAGCTTCTTCTTGTGCACCTTTAGTGTTGCCTTGACCTTTGGCTTCCCTTTGTCCTCATCCTGCCGGTAGTTCTTGAAGAGACCCTCGGTACGATGGCTGGAAATGGTGAGGAGGCCAAGGGTTCTTGGTACCAGGTGCCTACATGGGACGGTTCGCCTTTGACCTGGCGTGCTTTTCGTCGCGAAATGCGCTGGTGGGTCTCAAGCCTAGACCTCGCTTCGACTGCCAAGTACAACCTGGCAGCACGTTGGCTCTTGCGTCAGACTGGCATAGTGCGTCAGCGAGGGGAAGAGTTTAACCCTGAGGACTTGGCTTACAAGCCTGCGGAAATGGGCATTGACCCGACCACCAACGATGAGATCGAGATCACTCCTCCCGACTACTTGCATGGCTTGAACAAGCTGCTTGACGCCCTTGAGTCGATCAATGGCCAGACGGTTTTGGACAAGCGTGGTGAACTGCGAAGCCAATTTTATTTGGAACTTCAACGAAAGCCTGGGGAACGGTTGAGTGAGTTCTGCACTCGGTTCAGGACACTTGTTGCTGACCTCCAAGCTGAACAAGTTCACTTGCCGGCCTCTGAACTCGGTTGGTTCCTCAAGAACAAGATTGGCCTTGATCCTCTTCGTCGCCAGTTGCTTGAGACGGCGCTTCAAGGCCGAGAGGAATACAATGTGATCGAGGCCGAAGTTCTCCGACTCTTCAAAGACCTGCATTTGGCTGATCCTCTTCACCGGAAGTTTGGCCAAGGTGGTGACAAGCCGAGGTTGTCGATTCGTCGGATGTTTCAGTCGGTTGGTCCTTCGTCTTCCGCTTCGTCCTCTGCTTCGACCATTAGTAGAAGTCCCTCCATGTTTTCCTCAGCGTCCTCCTTTCGGAGACCTTCGACGGCCAGTGTCAGCAGTGCCCCAACTCGGAAGGTCTATATGGCTGAAGTGCCTGAAGAGGGCCATGAGGATGGACCTGTTGAAGAAGTCTTGGAAGCCTCAGCTGAGACTGCTGAGGATGTGGAAGAGCCAGGACTTGTGGACTTCCTCCAGTCTGAAGCAGAATGCCTTGCCACGGAACTTCAGGCTGCTGAAGAACAGGGTGCCGATCCAGACTTGTTGCAAAGCGTGGAGGCCGATTTTGAACAGGCAGCAGAGGCATTAGTCACAATGAAAGAGGCTCGCTCCAAACTCCAAGAGCTTCGAAAAGACCGAGGCTTCGGTAAGCCTTCGCCAGGAGGCCCAGCTGGAGGTGCGAAGAATGCTGGAGTGCCAGCAGCAAGGAAAGCGTCAGGTCGCCACCCATGCTTTGACTGCAACCAGCATGGTCACTGGGCAGGCGACAAAGAGTGCCCAAAGCCAGGAGCAGGACTTGGGCGCAAGCCGTTGGCTGTGGCAAAAGCAAAGCCGCGGCAAGTGCGAGTGACTGAAGCGCTTCATGCAGAGCATGATCCCAGCACTGTTTTGGTTGGTACTTCATCCTCCTCACCTCCATCGGCATCACTCCCGGTTGACCCCAAGGTTCATGAAGCCTCCATGGTAAACCATGTAGGGTCTCTTCGTTTGGACCAAGCTCTGGACTTCACCATCAACAACCACCGGGTTTCTCACGCAGCCTTGATCGCTGGTTCGCCGCCCGCCTCTCAGGTGCTGTCAGAAGAGAAGATTCTGGTGGGCGCCTTGGACTCGGCCTGCAACCGTACGTGTTGCGGTGAGTTTTGGTTGGACACTTATGTAGAGCATCTGAAGTCCTCTGCACCCGCTTGGATCACCAATCTGATTGTGAATGTCGATGAGACCGAGCATTTCAAGTTCGGGAACGGTGGAACAGTCCCCTCAACCAAACGCTGGCGAATTCCAATTTGTTTGGGACAGAAACGTTTGCTGCTTTTATGGATTTCAGTTGTTCCGATTAGTTCATTGGGATGTTTGCTTGGTCGTGACTTCATGGACGCCCTTGGAGCCGTGCTTGATTTTGGGGAAAAGCACTGTTGAATTTCGCTTCATCCAGCTCCAAAGGCTGGACCTGGCACAAATGTCAGCTGGGCACTTCATGTTGCCCCTGCAGCCGGCGATCTGGCCAAGGCCAGGACCTCACAGATGGCGAAAGTGTGGTTTAGACGGTATTGTTGAACTTCAACTTCAACCCCACGATTGGTTGCAAAGGCGTTTAGCTGAAGGTTCAAAAGGTCACCCCTCCGATGAAAAGCATGAGCATCTGTTGACTGAATCCAGTGTCGCTGCAGCGAGTTCCTGGCATGAGCTTCACTTGACGGCAGCTTCCTCTTCGACTTTGGCTCGAGACATGAAGCGTGACTCCTGTCGTGCTCAGAGCAACCGTCTACTTCCTCTCCTACCAGAACGTCCTCGAGCTCCTCGATTACCAGATCAGCGGCATGGCGACTCCGGCAGACACTCCGTACGAGCTGATTCCATTGACGCCCAGCTTGATTGCTCAGTACACGGAGCATGTGGGAAGTCGAGCCTTCGTACCATACCGGTGGAGAAGGTTCGTCCTTCGCACGTTGGGTCGTGCCTTCTGGCACGCACGAAGCTTGCTGCTTTGGTTGGCGCCGCGCTCACATTTGCGGTACTTGCCTTTTCCTTACCCTGCCATTTCGTCTGTGACCGATTGGAAGCTGCAAGCGCAGACCATGGTGGACAACCACTCGATGAGCCGCCGTCACCACTACTATGCCACCAACCGGAACCTCTACACGGCGGAGCACTTGCAGGAGCTATCCCGTTTCCGGGATCGAGTTGGGTGGAAGTTTGCCTTCCTGGAGGATATGATTCTTCAGACTTTCCTCTTGACTCGGCAGATGAAAGGGCATGGTCAACGGGTGAAGCAAGCTGCATTGGACGAAGCCCGAGAGCGAGCCCGCCAGGAGACAGCAGTTCAGGATCGAGAGATTTTGGCCCGTCAGATGATCGGTCCTCGTGGTGGACTACCACCTCTCCGAGCCGACCTTGTTCGTTTGGCCTTGCTGTTGAATGTCGAGGTCGATGCGAAGGACACGATTGCCAATTTGCAGAAGAAGATTCGGCCGATTGTGGACATTCTCAAGCAAAAAACCCACTCCGGCGAGCAGTTCAACCTTGAAGCATCAGACGGTCCCTTCCACTCCTCCGGGACGATCTGGTGTATCAACATGGTCGAGTCCTCCGAGTACAGCGTGGGCCCAAGTGGACCGAATGACTCCACCTCTGACTCCAGAGCAGCGAGCCGACATGGGCTCCAACATTGGACAGGAACTCCATGCCATGGAGCTGAAGGTGCAAGCGCTGATGAAGGCCCAGGACGAGCGCTTCAATGCGATGATGCAAACCGTCCTCCAGGCCGTGCAGAACCAGCAGAGTGGAGCCTCCGTGGATGCCAAGATCGAGATTGTGGACTCGGATTGAGCAATGCGTCTCAATTTCATGTGGAAAGGAAGAATTTGAAACCTGGCTTGCGGCAAATGATCTCCCAGGCTTGGGAGCAGCACAGGCGTGACCAGAAAGCTGTTTCCGTTTCCTCCAAAGATGTTCAGGAGATTTTCATGGCTACTTGGGAGACGGTCATGCGAGCCTACATGAACGAGACCTTCTTTTTGGAGTTCACATTTCCTCATACCCTGGCTACTGAAGTGTTTACGGACACTGAACCTGTGGCTCGTGCAATTCGACGACGTGGACTTCACGCTGGAGACAGTCTGACCCTGAGTTCAGGTTGGGATCTTCGTTTGCAGGAAGACCAGATTGCTGCTTTTGAAGTCTTGAAGAGAACAAAACCCTATGTTGTTGTTCTGGCATTTCCTTGCGGCCCTTGGTCTTCACTTCAGTTCCTGAACCCAGCCGCCAATTTGGCTGGGATGCGAGAAGAGGCATTGAGTTTGATAGCTTTCGCAATTCGTGTGGCAGAGTTTCAAGTGGCCCACGGCCGGCACTATGTCATGGAGAACCCTCGGAACTCGATGGCTTGGCGCCTTCCTACTTTGCAGGACTTTGTGCTTCGCACTCATGCATTGGAGGTGATCTTGGACATGTGTTGTTTCAATTTACGTGCCCCAGACGGCCTTCTACACAAGAAACCAACAAAGCTCCTCACTTCCATGCAGGCAGTGGTGAGCAGCAGATGGTGACCGGGAAGAACACCCGATCTCAAGGCGATGTGTTGGCTGAGTTCGGCAACCACTTAGCTGAGCACTCACTCTTGGAGGTGACTCCCTCCATGGCCAAGCAGGTGGCGATGCGTGAGACAGCCAGAGTGGCTATGACCAGACTTCACTATAGTCGTGGACTGAGAAAAGCAGAACTAGGTCGCTCCCGCTCCTCGACGGCTACATCCTTGCCTACACCAGAAGATCTTGTTTTCTTTTGGCGTGCGCAGAAGTACAAGTCCAAGAAGGACGGAGGCATTGGCTCAAGACGTCAGCTTCTTTTATTTTGAAGAGGTGGCATGGCCCTGGTCTTCTCGTGGCCATTGAGGGCAAAGACGGTCATGGTTTTGCTTCAAATTGTTTCATTTCCTTTCGTGGTCAATTGACCAAGTGCCCAGTGGAGCATGTGAGAAAGGCATCCTCGCTTGAAAGCATTGCTTCTGGCTCTTGGGAGGCAGCAATTGAAGAGGTGATCTCTGCAGCGCAGAATGATGCTGTGAATCGAGAGGATGAGCAAAATGCTGAACCACTTCCTGAAGATGAACGCCCCTTGCCCGTTGTAGCTACCTCTTCTCCTTTGACTCCAGCTGAGGTGGTTGCTGCTATTTCACCTCCAGCTCAAGCGCCTAGCAGAGATGCTCCTTCAGCCGTTGGGTCAGGCATTGCCACACCACTACCCGAAGGTGTAGCTCAAGCTGTTCAACGGACACCTTTCCCTCAAGCAACAGCTAAAGCCTTGGCTCGCACTCTCGAGCGGGCACGGGAATTTGATGAAGGGGAACGTGGAACAAAAAGACCAGCAGAAGATGACCTTCCTCGTGAAGATGGTTTTGCTAGGCCTTCAACGTCAGGTGAACTTCGGCCTTCAGAAGCGACAGCCTTTGAAGCTCTTGTCTTGGACAGTGTGCAGCTGGAATGTTTGGCCAACAGCTCTACAGCCCATCCCCTGGTTGCCCTGCAAGCGCAAGTCGATCTGGATCGTTGGTCCCCTCTTGAAGCTCAAGAGCAGGACCATGGCACTTGGGATGGCCGCTGGGCTTTCATTTGCGAGCGTGATTGGAACACCATTGTTGCCTTGGGCCTCTCACTGCCATGCGGCGAAGAGATGCACGAGTCCTATGCGGTGCAAGCAGCTCGCAAAGAATATGCTTGGTCGAAGATGAGCGCAACAGACAAGAAGCTCTGGGGTGATGCAGCTGTGAGTGGTTGGCAGGTGTACATCGACAACGCTGCAGTGCAAGTGCTTTCCTTGGAGGAGTCAGCTCGAGTTCGAAAAGATCTTGCCAAGCGAAATGAACTTGACCGAATCCTTCGTCCCAGATTTGTGCTCACAGACAAGCATGATGGACTTCGGACAGCCTCTCACCCATTACCGGTCAAGCCCAGTTCTCGGCTGGTGGTGCCTGGATACCAGGACAGAAGCAACTTAACAGGTCAGCTTCGTCGAGATGCTCCGACAGGCAGTCGCATAGCTCAGCATTTTCTCTTCAGCGTTGCGGCATACCACACATGGTGGAGCTTGATTTCTTCAGATGTCAAGTTGGCATTTCTGAAGGGTGACCCCTACATGGATCGTGAGCTGTACGTCACCAACACCAATCCGGCTACATCTCCATCTCTTCCTTTGAAGCCAGGCCAGCTATGTCGTGTTCTCAAGGGAATCTTTGGTTTGGCTGATGCTCCCAGAGAATGGTGGTTGCGACTGTCGAGATCCATGGAAGAACACAAGTGGTGTCGCTCCACTATCGATGCAGCCATGTGGACCTTTTGGCAAAATGATGCCGACAAACAGCCTGTTCTTGAGGGTTTGATTGTTGCACACGTTGATGACCTCCTTTTTACAGGATCTCCAACTGCTGAGGCCTCGCTGGCAGCAATTGGACAGGAACTTGGTTTTGGCTCACAGGACCGAGGAGACTTCACTTGGTGTGGCAAGCGAATCCGAAGGGCCTCAGATGGAACGGTGCGTCTTTCCATGCGGGAATACCACCAAAACCTGGAAGAGATCCACCTCCCCAAGAACCGGAAATCCGACCCGGGAGCAAATCTTTCAGCTTTCGAGGCAAGGCAACTCAGAGCAGCTCTTGGTTCACTTCAATGGTTGACGGCGCAGGTGCGGTTCGACATGTCGTATGGTGTCTCAACACTACAAGGAGAAAATCCTCCAACCATCGGAACCATCACTCGAGTCAATAGCTTGATCAGGGAGTTCAAACGCACTGGAGACTTTGAGCTTGTTTTCCGGCCGGTAGACTATCGGACAGCAGGAATTGTAGCCATCTCCGATGCTGCCTTGGGCAACGTTCAGCGCAGCGGTGCTGGCATTGGCTCGCCTCTTGAGAAGGTTTATTCCCAAGCTGGATATGTAATCCTTCTCGGAGACAAAGATTTGGTTCGAGGTCAACATGGAAGGTTCAACATCATTGACTGTCGATCTCATCGGATCAGTCGAGTTTGTCGCTCTACATACTCAGCTGAAACTCTCTCAGCGGAAGAGTCCATAGACGTTGGGCAGCTGTGTCGTGGCTTCCTTGCTAGCTTGTGGGGAAAGAATGTCATCGGCAAGGCTGCAGACCGTGCGACGTCGACCAAGGATGTCCAGGACAAAGGGAACAGTGACACACCATCCTTCGGGAGTCAGAAATCACTGGCTTTCACTATAGGTTGGCTGAGAGCTATTCTTCGTCGCCCTCACACTGCTCTCAAGTGGACAGCCACGTCCAATATGTGGATCGATGCCTTGACCAAGGATATGGACTTGACGCACGTACGTCGAATCATGTCTGCTGGAGAGTGGTCGGTTAGCTATAGCCCAGAGTTTGCGAGGCAAGTTTCAAAGACCAAAAAGGCTAAGCCCAGTGATGACCCAGCAAGCGCTGAACTTCCTGGTGAGCGCCTGAACGGCGATGACCCTTTGCTTCCGCATTTAGCTCGGTTGGCTGATCGAAAAGGTTGGCACTTCATTTCGAACATTGGTGTACAGGTTGCACACTCAGCCAAATCGTTTAGAACTCCAGAACTGAGGTTTAGTGCAGTTGATTTGCCCCTCAGGAGCTCTTTTGGCCGATTTTGTGTGAATGACCAGTATATCTGGCGATGTTTGGAAAGCGGCACTCGCTATGGAGAGCTGACCAATCAGTCATGGCATGATCGGTTCCGCGACGCCGATCTTGATCACTCTCTTTCATTCCGGCTCATCTCTCACCTCCTTGACCCCTGAAGCTACAAAGAAAATGGAATGAATGTTGATGTGAGAGTTGAGCATGGATTGATCCTGAGCCGACCTTACCGTGGTCCTGATGGCTCTATCCCTTTTTCAGATCTTCAGCCTTTCGCTACGGCCCATGGAAAAGCGCCGATTTGCTGTGTCCGTTCTTCGTTCGCTGCAATAGGCCCTTGTTTCCTCACTACTAGTAAGGCACTTGTTACTAGAAGCGATGCACTTGTTCCTAATAGCTTCTTGTTACTACTAGTAAGGCACTTGTTACTAGAAGCGATGCACTTGTTCCTAATAGCTTCTTGTTACTACTAGTAAGGCACTTGTTACTAGAAGCGATGCACTTGTTCCTAGTAGCTTATTGTTTCTAATAGCTTCTTGTTACTACTAGTAAGGCACTTGTTACTAGAAGCGATGCACTTGTTCCTAGTAGCTTTTTGTTTCTAATAGCTTCTTGTTACTACTAGTAAGGCACTTGTTACTAGAAGCGATGCACTTGTTCCTAGTAGCGAACATTGTTCCTAAAGTAATTAAGGTATACTACATATACTCTTGTTAGCTGGAGCCCATCACTAGTAGGTTGGAGGCCATCGCTACTAGGTTGATATACTACGTATACTCTTGTTAGTTGAACATGCAGAAGCGGTGTTAGCCCGATCTCCCGAGGCAGGTGCCAAGCGGTCCATGAAGTCTGCTCAAACTTTGGTGTCTCGAGCGGAAATGGAAGGAACAAAGAAGCTACTAGGAGCAAGGGCATCGCTACTAGGAACAAAGAAGCTACTAGGAACATGTTGTTACACATGTTACGCATCGAAGACACGACAGTCCAGAAAGGGAGAAAGGGCAAGCCGCGCTTCCGTTGAAGACTTGATTTTCCGTCTTCACGAATAAACCCATTCGTCTTAGGCTGCTGCGAGAGAAGACGCTTTGGCGTTTGCCGAGGACCTCGTTGCAATTGTTTCTATATGCGGGACATGTTCAACTATGACTGAGCTATACTAATAACATTCTTGCTCCTAGTAGCGATGCCCTTTGCTCCTAGTAGCGTTCTTGCTCCTAGTAGTACGGCCAGGAGCCCCTAGTAGCTTCTTGTTACTACTAGTAAGGCACTTGTTACTAGAAGCGATGCACTTGTTCCTAGTAGCGATGTCAACGTCTTTCCAAATCGGACGTGGCACCAGGAGCGTCTTCAGCACTCGGACTTGGTTCGTTGGTTTTGTCGAGCGCGGCGCCCAAATGCCTCGAGCGTTTGTTTAGCCTTGCTTCGAGTGCGCCACAGGCGGAGAAAGAGGCCAATGCGACGGAATCTCAGATGCCCAAGCGGTTGTACACGTGAAAGGACAGATAGTGACATCGAAAGTGAAAAGGAGGACATAGGACGAACGATGTGAAACAGTTTTGAAAGCTAGTTGAAAGCTTGGAGAAACTTATTGCGTCATTTCTTTCTTGAGGTTTCATGAGAAATGCGAAAGATCTGTGGCAGTGGCAGCAAGTTCAGCTAGACGCCGGGGTATCGCGCATTTTGCTCCAGTCCAAGAGCTCCGAGAAGATGATTGGACAGGAAAGAAAGGAAGGAGAAACGCAAGGAAGAAAAGGAAACGAAGGAAATAGAAGCAGAAGCTACTAGAAACGAGTGCATCGCTTCTAGTAACAAGTGCCTTACTAGTAGTAACAAGAAGCTATTAGAAACAAGTGCATCGCGTGAAGACAGTGGCTAGACTCATCCGGTTGACTGTCATCATGTGTCATATGTCGTCCGACTGTGTTTTGAGGTGTTGGACTGGGCTTCGAAGGGTGTTCTTCTGGGCCTTTCCTCTTTCGGTAGCCAGCTGGTGGCCAGTCCGAGACTTAACACCGGCCTCGGTTGCGAACAGTCGGTTTTCTGTTCAAAAAAACACACATTCATCATATTTTTATTGTTTCATATTGTTTCTAATAGCATCTTGCTCCTAGTAGCGATGCCCTTTGTTCCTAGTAGCGTTCTTGCTCCTAGTAGTACGGCCAGGAGCCCCTAGTAGCGTCCTTGCCCCGTGGAAAGAAACTAATTAGTTCCTCACGTATCTTCACTTGCAAGAACTGTAGAAACTGTAGAATGAGCTACGGTAGGCGCAAGCGGCCCAAGCGCTTGAGGAGGAGAGCTGACAGCAGGGCAGCTGACTTCATACTTTTTCCATGCTGCCTTCCTGGGAAGCTCGGCCAAACTTTGATGCGAAGCGAAGCATTTTGACCGAACCAATCTGAAAGTTCTTAGTTTCTCACTTTCTTTAGACCTTTCGAGAACGTAGTTCTCTTGTTTTTTTCCCATGTTTCACTAGTTTTCACTGACGTCCAAAGGCCTGTCGTACCAAAACGTCTTAGGCCTGGGACTCTACGGTTTCGTGGGCCTCGTCCCAGAGGACGGTTCCACTCCGCACCCAGTGCAACACAAGCCTCCCAGTGCCCACCTGGACCTCAGCAACAAAGAAAGGTCTGAAGGGCAGATGAACAAAGAAATGAGATGAGAAACAGATAGACAAAGAGACAAAGATAAACTAAAATACATGATATTGACAAGAACGCTCGAGCACTGCAGATCATGGCTGCCCGGGCTGCAGCGACACGGCTCTGTACCATTGCCAAGCACAAGGCTTTGGAGCCACAGGAGCTTTGGACTGGTGGCCGTTGTTGAGTAGTGCGAGCGGAACCGGATGAGGCTGAAGACGCTGAAGGTGTCACAATGTGTTCTCTCATTACTGTAGTAGCTTCTTGTTCCTTGTAGTAAGGCCAGGAACTACTAGTAGCGTCCTTGCTATTAGTAGTAGTGCCCTTCTTACTAGTAGCGATGCCCTTGTTACTCGTAGCTCTCGTTCATGTCGTTAAGTCCAACAACTCGCATGGTGTTGCATGGGGCAGTTGAGGCAGGGTTCTTGTGAGCAGCAGCAAGGTGCGTTTAAGTCGAACTTGGTTTTGTTGATCAGAAGTAACAAAGCAGAGGGAAAAATGAAGGTAAGAGGCCCTTGCCTTCCTTGTCTTTGGTCGGCAACGTGTGCTAAATTCACTCCGTAGAAACACCCCGCAACCCCTTTGCACATGAAACACCTTTGCACCTCTCACTTGTTCACTACAGTTTTGTTTCAGGTAGAGTTTCACTTATTCAGTAGGAACCATATGTTGTTCTTATTTGTAGTTGCTTCCAATTTGTGGGTTTAAGTGCCAATACAGCGATCCAACAATGTTTGGATGTGTCATTTCGTCGCTTGGTTCTTTTGTTGTTTTTACAGTGTCATGAAATGGCTTTCAGATGTCTCACATCTGTTTTGGCAGTATTCAGCAGTCTTTCTGTACCATCTAATTGGCATCTCACTCGCTCATGGTACACAAACAGAGCAGTTCACAGAGCAGTTCCGTTCGTTTTTCTGCTTGAGGAGAGTTCGAGTGACTCGAGTGGATGCTTGATGCAGTACGAGAGGGCCTTGCCCGTCAACTTCAAAGACGTCCACTTTAGGCAACATGCCGCGGGGGCAATACACTTGCACGCAAAAATATGAGGAGAGAGAGAGAGAGAGAGTACAGTCTGACAGTTGCGCTCATTTTGAGACATGCAGGCTTCGGCTTTGTTCCACACTTTTGTGCGAAACGCTTTGAGTTTGCAGCTTTCTACTATCCTTGTCAGATTTAGGTGTGTCACATGCTCTTCAGAAGTCACCCTCCCAAAGCCCCATACCATGAGGTACAATACAAGAGCTGCGCATCAATCTAGTCTCGAATCTCAAGAGCGACAAGTCTGCATTTCACCATACTCAGAGCAAACAGCTCCATGTTTCGCACTGATCCATCCTACCAGAGTGCCTTCAATGTCGGCATTCAGTATCTACCGAAAAGGCACACACAGCAACTCTGTCACGCTTTCGCTCAGATATGGTCACCGCCAAGAAGTGCTACAAGGCTTGTCGCTGCAGCTTGCTGCTGGCGAGTCGGGAGCTTGGTCGTGTCAGTCGCGTCAAGCAGGAAAAAAACATCAAAGGGACACTTGAACACCACCGTTGGAGAGCACTTTCGATTGGATTGGACTCTATTGAAATGAAGTAAAGGAGCTGCGCTTTGGTCGGCGCATCTGGTTGTGGAAAGCCACTTGGCAAAAAAGAACAAAAAGAACTTGTTGCTGACAGTAATGGAGTTTCCTCAAAAATGAATTACTAGCTTCTTGCTCCGTTCGTAGCGATGCCCTTTGTTCCTAGTAGCGTCCTTGTTCCTAGTAGTACGGCCAGGAGCCCCTAGTAGCTTCTTGTTACTAGTAGCGATGCCAGGAGCCCCGTTCGTAGCGTCCGTTCTCTGAGGACAACAGCTTTGCGGATCTTGTTGGGTGACTTCCAAGTTGTCTCCGGCGAGGTCTCGATAGGAGCGTCTATGCTCCCAGCGATGCCCCTTGCTCCTACTAGCTTCTTGTTACTAGTAAGGCACTTGTTACTAGAAGCGATGCACTGGTTCCTAGTAGCTTCTTGCTCCTAGTAGGTGCCTACTGAATGAAGTAAGCTTTCTTGTTACTACTAGCTTCTTGCTACTAGTAGCGATGCCAGGAGCCCCTAGTAGCATCCTTGCTCCTAGTAGTAAGGCCCTGTGCTACTAGTAGCGTCTATGCTCCTTGCAGTTTTTGGTTAGCAAAAAGAATATTGAACGTTTCGCAAACTTACGATGGCTGTGGCTGCACAACCCGTGACGGCAAGCAACAAAAGGTAGCTCACCAAAAGTGTGTTTGGAGTCGCGCAAGCGGGGATTTGGGTTATTTCAGCACAGCCTCAAATACAGAGAGCAAAGCGGGGAAGCAACCTGAAGAAACACATTGCTTCATAGAGTTATGTATTGGCTGCCCCCTATTGGTCGTTTGGCGCCCGACAATCCCGTGCAAAAGCACGCATGGGTGCAGTCATGCAAAAGACCTACTTCCAAGAAGCGCAAGAGTTTTCTCAGTGAGGTGTCCTGCGTGCAGGCTGATGAGTCCCCCACAAAAACCTTCCCACACCACTTTCACTGCACTAAAAAGCACATCACCGATCAACCCAAGCATGAAATTGTGCAACTGAACCTTCCTTTAGGTTGGTAGCAGCTCTACATAAAGTTCCGCCTTGGCCTCATGCAGGATTTTTTGGAAAACATGGTTGCGCAGTTGCGCGGGATCTTGCGCCTGTCCACAGGCGTAAGATGGCACAAGTTTATTTGAGTTGTGAAGTCATCAACTCGGTTCTTAGGCAAACGGATATTCTTGCACATCCAAACAGGTACAGTGAGCAACAAGAAACGAGCAGAAAGTAGATTCCGAAGATGTCATTAAAAGGTCTGCAGCTTTGTCGGCGATTTGCGCCACATGCTCTTAAACATATGGGAGCAAAGGACATTGCTACTAGAAGCAAGGACGCTACTAAGGGCTCCTGGCCTTACTAGCAGGAGCAAAGAACCTACTAGGAACAAGAAGTGTTGAGGGAATGAAACCTCACCGATTTTTCACAGGAGGTTCCAATGTCTCTCAACTGCAGCTGAAAGACCTTCGACGCATGGTCTCTGCCTGGATCCAAAGTTTTGGAAGAGTTGTTGAAGAAGTAAGCGTGGTGTGTGTGTGTGTAGGTTGGAGGCCATCGCTACTAGGGTGGAGGCCATTCCTATTAGGTTGAAGGCCAACACTACTACTAGCAAGAAGCTACTGGGGTGGGGCCATCGCTAGTAGGTTGGAGGCCATCTCTTTTTGAAGAAGGGGTAGGCCGTGAGAGTAGGCTTAAGAAGTAAGTAACAATCTTGAAAGGCCCTAAGAAGGGTTACTCAGGATTAACTTAACTTGCAGCTTTTGAGAGACTAGGAAAGGATAAAAAAACACCTTGGATAAGAACAGATTGCCTATTCCTTCCATTTCGCCCTTGTCATCAGGTCTCTCCACAGGCCGCTGCTTTGTTGGGAAACTCCGTGACAGAGGCCATTGAGCGCGGGCCCACAAGATGATTGAGAAAGGTTAAATATGTGTGCGAACCTGTTTCCTCGGCAAAAAGAACTAGTAGAGATGATCTCCACCCTAAGAGCGAAGGCCTCCCTACTAGCGAACCTTTTTCCTCTGCAAAAGCTGTCTCCCAAATTCAAACTGCAGAGCATGTTGGTCAAGATTTTTCGTTGCTCGTGTTTCCCAGAGTTTCGGATCTGTTCCGGCACAGGTGAGAAATCCCAATGGAATGTGTTACTACTAGCGTGGCACTTGTTTCTAATAGCTTCTGGTTGCCGATGAAAACAGTTCTTGGACTTCTTTGGCCGTTTTTCGGAAAACGAGGTTCGGGGCAAAGAGCAAAGTCTCGGCTGACACCATTCAGGCCCGAGCCGCCGAAGGAGAGAATATGTAGAAGGAAATGAGGAAGAATAGGAGAATAACTCCTAGTAGCGTGGTGGGTTTTTGCTCCTAGTAGCGTCCTTACTCCTAGTTCAAGCGGAGAAGGAACAGATTCTTCTAAGAAACCTAGAGGCCAAGCAAGAAAGCTGGCGAAGAGACCCTTGTCAGAGGGTAGTGCTGCTAGGTGGAGATTCAAGTGTGTTTCTGACCCAATGCAAAGGAGTGCAAAGTGGTTTTCTTTAATGGGTTCTTTACAACAAAAAGGGCCATAGAGTAAAGAGTTTTGGTTGACTGTTCTACCCTTTACTACTTCCAGTACCAGAATTGTTCATCCAGTCAATGCCCAAAAAGGTAGCGAAATGGTTTTTGCTGCCAGGGAGCCCCTAGTAGCGAGGCCAGGAGCCCCTAGTAGCTTCTAGCTCCTAGTAGTAAGGCCAGGAGCTACTAGTAGTTTCTTGTTCCTAGTACGGCCAGGAGCCCCTAGTAGTGATGCCAGGGAGCAGCCAAAGCAGCCTCAGCCCACAGCTTCATCAAGTCGAGGTGTGGAGCCGAAAGTGCAAAACGCGTCACGAAAACACCAAGATGGCGCACGAATCCGATCCGTGTCGGATGCGTCACCCGTCCCAACGTTTTAAAACTTGCTGCGTTCAAAGAAAAAGGTCTTTGGGCCTTGAGACATGTTACTACTAGTACTAGTAGCGATGCACTTGTTCCTAGTAGCTTCTTGTTACTACTAGTAAGGCACTTGTTACTAGAAGCGATGCACTTGTTCCTAGTAGCTTCTTGTTACTACTAGTAAGGCACTTGTTACTAGAAGCGATGCACTTGTTCCTAGTAGCTTCTTGTTACTACTAGTAAGGCCCTTTGCTCCTAGTAGCGATGCACTTGTTCCTAGTAGCTTCTTGTTACTACTAGTAAGGCACTTGTTACTACTAGCGTGGCACTTGTTTCTAATATGGATCTTCTTTTTGTTTACTTATTTTTTTGACCTCTCCTTTTCGTGCTGTGTTTTTTGTGGACAGAGACTCTCTATGTGTTTTTCTTGCTTGTTTTGACCTCTCCCTTTCTTTGGACCTTCAAATCTTTCTTGTCTTGTACGTTTCTTTCTTTTGCCTTCAGACTGATCGAGACTAGTTCTACCAAGACCGTTGCTGAGGCTACTTTAAGTTTTTGTGAAACATCTAGAAACTAAATTGCTTCTAGGTTAGAGGCAATTCCTATTAGGTTGGAAGCCATCGCTTTTAGTGTGGAGGCCATCGCTCTTAGGGTGGAGGCCATCGCTAGTAGGTTGAAGGCCATTGCTATTAGTTTCCCTCAAAATCTAAGAGCCAAATCAATCATGCGAGGCATTCTTCGAGGAAGCTCCCCCGTGCCCTCCGGTGGGGGAGCTTCCTTGAAGAAGGCTGGGCAGAGAGTAGCTACTACTTACCTCTAACTTCCTTGGCTCTCGCCTCATAGTCTACCCCTCCTTTAAGGAAACCATACTGTACATAAATTGTATTTTTCCCCAACAGCGTAAGCTTGGAGTCTTCAGCCATAGTAAAAGGTTTGGAGGATTTTGGAGGGGATTCCGAGAGCCCCTAGTAGCTTCTTGTTCCTAGTAGCGATGCCAGGAGCCCCTAGTAGCATCCTTGCTCCTAGTAGTAAGGCCAGCAGCCCCTAGTAGCTTCTTGGTTGTGGGAGAAAACGATGCATAGCTGCAAAATGCAGAAAACCGAGTACAACACCACACTGCAGTAGCTATCTCCAACGATGGAGAGAGGCCTCAATGAAAGAGCCCCGCTGTGTGCGCATGGGTTGAACATTATTAGAAGATGCACTGCATGCTGGGACATGGTTTGCAAGGTGATGTATATAGAGAGGATTGCAGAAGGCCCTCTTTTCTTTCTTCGCTTTTCTCCTTGTCACAATAATCTGAGATCCGTTTGGACAGTCTTTGGTGTTCTTCCACGGACGGCGACCCCAAAAACTCGTTTTGTCGTTGCTACTCCATGACATCTTCAGACAACTGTAGCACCACGGGTGAAACATCATTCCGCAATCACCATGTTTGTCTTCATAGCAGCATAAACAACAACTACCTCGAAGCTTCATATTACATACAACATATGTTTCATTCTTAATACTTCAGAATCAGATGTAACTGTTCATCAACACCATTTCGGATCCCTCATACCAGCACATGCCTCCTAATGTACAACGCACACACAGTCCTGGATTCACGTAGCTCACGCACGGTAGTAGGAGCACGCCACGTTCGCAAGGCTTGCAAGGCAGAGGTAGTTCGAGCATGCAACAGCTCTTGCAACAAAAACCATGCAAACTCCACGCATACTCCCTTGGTATACCGCTGTGATCTAAAACATTCCGACCGCATACATACCTCCACTGCATGATCATATCTCTCCCAACCATATTTGCGCATTAGACAACGCAAATAAGTCATGTCTGCGTCGTCGAGCTTTCCCTTCGGCTGATGTAGTTCTCTATCCTCCTCCACCATCAACGCCTCCCCCACAATATATCCAAAGCAGCCTGCGTATCATGTCATAACAGCCCTCATCGAAACCAGTCACACTACAATGTGTTGTAAAGCAATGTCACGTCCTGCCCGCGAAGAAGTCACGCAACTGACCTCAATACAGTAGTTTGTGACGGGAAACTATCTCAGCTCAGGTCCTGCCCTGAAGACATTTCCCAGGTCTTGAGAACCAAAAAAAACATCTTTATACAGATTGAACGCAGTGGTGGAAGGCAAATTTAAACAGGCATGAGCATAAGATTGCCTTGCATGCCATTTTTGATGTGTTGAACAATGAGCAAAAAGAGCTCAACGTTCAAAGGAAGCATTACAAATACAAACCACTTCTAAAGGTGTCTAGAGTCTAGCTGATACGCACAAATCATTGTGTACTGGAGGCCCTTTTCAAAGCTCATTGTGTTTATGTTTTCTTAAAGCTACTAGTAACAAGAAGCTACTAGGCGCTCCTGGCCTTACTACTAGGAACAAGTGCCTTACTACTAGTAACAAGAAGCTACTATGAGCAAAGGGCATCGCTGCTAGGAACAAGAAGCTACTAGGCGCTCCTGGCCTTACTACTAGGAACAAGTGCCTTACTACTAGTAACAAGAAGCTACTAGGAGCAAAGGGCATCGCTGCTAGGAACAAGAAGCTACTAGGCGCTCCTGGCCTTACTACTAGGAACAAATAGCTGTTGTTTATGTGTTTTTCATTTACGGACTGAAAGCGTTTCAGGCCGCAGGGCTATGACGCACCTGTTGGCCGCGGAGGAGAGTTGCTGCCAGGGCCTCTAGGGGCATATTAATTGGAAAACATCCTTTGATGTTCAAGTGTGTTTTGTCGCTGGTAGGTTAAAGGCCATCGCTAGTAAGTTGGAGGCCATCGCTAGTAGTAGAAGCAAGTGTTGTTGTTTGGATGTGATCAGGTCAGGCGGCGAGCGACAACGACTTGCCCTTGCGCGTGCGCTCACTCAGCAAATGAAAAAGAGCCGGTGGAAGAATTACAGGGTGAGAAGAAGCGCGTCGCTAGAGCATGGAAGGCCTTTAATAGGGTGTCACTGCTTGAAACCCAACACCATTTTGTGGTGGGTCCCGTTGAAAACGAACCACCGTCGAGAGGGGTCACCCCGACGTAATGCAATGTCAAGTGTTGCGCAGAAAACCTAGTAGCAATGCCCTTTGCTCCTAGTAGCGTCTATGCTCCTAGGAGTACGGCAAGGAGCCCCTAGTAGCGTCTTTGCTCCTAGTAGCGATGCCCTTTGTTCCTAGCAGCAATGGAACCTAGTTCGAGTGGCCTCCAACCTTAGCGATGGCCTCCACCTACTAGCAATGGTTGCGGACTGTTTTCTTGAGCCATTGACTGTCGGTACAAAAACAAGATTTAGTAACCAGAAGCTACTAGGGGCTCCTGGCCTTACTACCAGAAACAAGAGGACGCTACTGGGAGCAAAGGGCATTAGTGTGAGACCAGGTCGTTAGTGCCATTCTTCGGCGCACATGCCCCTGGACTTTTATAGGGACTGTGGTTCGTTTGTACACGCGGAGTCCGGATCGTGTGTACACGCGAATTCGGCTAGTCTGTTTGGACTGTGTGGATGCAGAACAGATCCCCACGCCATCCCCACCCCCGTGGGTGGAGGCCATCGCTAGCAGTTAAATTTCCCCAAAAAGCTGAAAGCCAAATGATTAGAAGCGTGAGTTGTTTTGCCGTCGATACTAGAAGCTTAAGTAAGGTGCTAGCTACCTAGCTACTAGCTACCTTTAAAGCTACTACCTCACTTCTACTACCGGTCTACCACCCCAGTCAAAAAGAACAAAAAGCAAGATCTAACATAGATTGCTATTAGGTTAATCATGTCTCCAGGTGCATTGGTCCGCGAGACCCCAGTGCTTCTGTTGGACGAGCCAACGACGGGAATCCAAGCTCCAAACAGGGGTGTTTCGAATCACACGTTTGACTCGACAAGATTCGAAAAAAAAAAAAAAAAAAAAAAAAAAAAACATGTTCCGGGGGGTGCTAGCATTCTCATCATGGAGAGCACCATTCTTCCATGTGAAGGGTGGCAAAGTCCAATACGAAGCAGCTTGGAAAAGAAACAGGTTCTTCTTTCGTTTTTGATCCACAAAACAGACAGATGTTATGTGGCTTTAAAGTAGTAGCTTACTAGTCCCTTACTTAAGTTACAAGATAGGTGCTATTTGTCGTTCTAGGTCCGGCCTCGATGCCAACACTGCTGCCAGCCTAGCAGAGGTGGAGCCGGATTGGACAATCGGAACTAGAAGCAAATTTGCTACTAATAGCGATGCCCTTGTTGAAATTGCGCTTGGACATCGATGAAGTCTTTGAACATGTTATGTTGATTTCCAATAGGTTTGTTTAAAGAATTCTTGCAACAAGAAAGAATTGCACCGAAGGCATGAAGCATGTTCTTTTACAAAAGGTACGTCTAAATGGCGAGCATAGTAGCAACGCCCTTTGCTCCTAGTAGCTTCTTGTTCCTAGGAGTATGGCCAGGAGCCCCATTCGTAGCGTCCGATCGCTCCTAGTAGCGATCGCTTGAAGGCAGTGTTGGGGCGACGAGATCGCCCCACCACGCTGATCGCAACGCATAGTCTGGCCCTCATCAGGACAGGTCCACCGTGACATGTAGACTGTAGGACGGAGTGGCTTCAGTAAGGCCCGAAATGTTTTGTCATTTCGTAGGGTTGGGGCTTCCTAGTAGCTTCTTGTTACTACTAGTAAGGCACTTGTTACTAGAAGCGATGCACTTGTTCCTAGTAGCTTCTTGTTACTACTAGTAAGGCACTTGTTACTAGAAGCGATGCACTTGTTCCTAGTAGCTTCTTGTTACTACTAGTAAGGCACTTGTTACTAGAAGCGATGCAATTGTTCCTAGTAGCTTCTTGTTACTACTAGTAAGGCACTTGTTACTAGAAGCGGTGCACTTGTTCCTAGTAGCTTCTTGTTACTACTAGTAAGGCACTTGTTACTAGAAGCGGTGCACTTGTTCCTAGTAGCTTCTTGTTACTACTAGTAAGGCACTTGTTACTAGAAGCGATGCACTTGTTCCTAGTAGCTTCTTGTTACTACTAGTAAGGCACTTGTTACTAGAAGCGATGCACTTGTTCCTAGTAGCTTCTTGTTACTACTAGTAAGGCACTTGTTACTAGAAGCGATGCACTTGTTCCTAGTAGCTTCTTGTTACTACTAGTAAGGCACTTGTTACTAGAAGCGATGCACTTGTTCCTAGTAGCTTCTTGTTACTACTAGTAAGGCACTTGTTACTAGAAGCGATGCACTTGTTCCTAGTAGCTTCTTGTTACTACTAGTAAGGCACTTGTTACTAGAAGCGATGCACTTGTTCCTAGTAGCTTCTTGTTACTACTAGTAAGGCACTTGTTACTAGAAGCGATGCACTTGTTCCTAGTAGCTTCTTGTTACTACTAGTAAGGCACTTGTTACTAGAAGCGATGCACTTGTTCCTAGTAGCTTCTTGTTACTACTAGTAAGGCACTTGTTACTAGAAGCGATGCACTTGTTCCTAGTAGCTTCTTGTTACTACTAGTAAGGGACTTGTTACTAGAAGCGATGCACTTGTTCCTAGTAGCTTCTTGTTACTACTAGTAAGGCACTTGTTACTAGAAGCGATGCACTTGTTCCTAGTAGCTTCTTGTTACTACTAGTAAGGCACTTGTTACTAGAAGCGA
The DNA here is from genome assembly GCA_964035705.1 of Porites rus. Taxonomy (NCBI): domain Eukaryota; kingdom Metazoa; phylum Cnidaria; class Anthozoa; order Scleractinia; family Poritidae; genus Porites; species Porites rus. The sequence continues at coordinate 2,803 of CAXIVM010001796.1, read as the reverse complement.
TGCACTTGTTCCTAGTAGCTTCTTGTTACTACTAGTAAGGCACTTGTTACTAGAAGCGATGCACTTGTTCCTAGTAGCTTCTTGTTACTACTAGTAAGGCACTTGTTACTAGAAGCGATGCACTTGTTCCTAGTAGCTTCTTGTTACTACTAGTAAGGCACTTGTTACTAGAAGCGATGCACTTGTTCCTAGTAGCTTCTTGTTACTACTAGTAAGGCACTTGTTACTAGAAGCGATGCACTTGTTCCTAGTAGCTTCTTGTTACTACTAGTAAGGCACTTGTTACTAGAAGCGATGCACTTGTTCCTAGTAGCTTCTTGTTACTACTAGTAAGGCACTTGTTACTAGAAGCGATGCACTTGTTCCTAGTAGCTTCTTGTTACTACTAGTAAGGCACTTGTTACTAGAAGCGATGCACTTGTTCCTAGTAGCTTCTTGTTACTACTAGTAAGGCACTTGTTACTAGAAGCGATGCACTTGTTCCTAGTAGCTTCTTGTTACTACTAGTAAGGCACTTGTTACTAGAAGCGATGCACTTGTTCCTAGTAGCTTCTTGTTACTACTAGTAAGGCACTTGTTACTAGAAGCGATGCACTTGTTCCTAGTAGCTTCTTGTTACTACTAGTAAGGCACTTGTTACTAGAAGCGATGCACTTGTTCCTAGTAGCTTCTTGTTACTACTAGTAAGGCACTTGTTACTAGAAGCGATGCACTTGTTCCTAGTAGCTTCTTGTTACTACTAGTAAGGCACTTGTTACTAGAAGCGATGCACTTGTTCCTAGTAGCTTCTTGTTACTACTAGTAAGGCACTTGTTACTAGAAGCGATGCACTTGTTCCTAGTAGCTTCTTGTTACTACTAGTAAGGCACTTGTTACTAGAAGCGATGCACTTGTTCCTAGTAGCTTCTTGTTACTACTAGTAAGGCACTTGTTACTAGAAGCGATGCACTTGTTCCTAGTAGCTTCTTGTTACTACTAGTAAGGCACTTGTTACTAGAAGCGATGCACTTGTTCCTAGTAGCTTCTTGTTACTACTAGTAAGGCACTTGTTACTAGAAGCGATGCACTTGTTCCTAGTAGCTTCTTGTTACTACTAGTAAGGCACTTGTTACTAGAAGCGATGCACTTGTTCCTAGTAGCTTCTTGTTACTACTAGTAAGGCACTTGTTACTAGAAGCGATGCACTTGTTCCTAGTAGCTTCTTGTTACTACTAGTAAGGCACTTGTTACTAGAAGCGATGCACTTGTTCCTAGTAGCTTCTTGTTACTACTAGTAAGGCACTTGTTACTAGAAGCGATGCACTTGTTCCTAGTAGCTTCTTGTTACTACTAGTAAGGCACTTGTTACTAGAAGCGATGCACTTGTTCCTAGTAGCTTCTTGTTACTACTAGTAAGGCACTTGTTACTAGAAGCGATGCACTTGTTCCTAGTAGCTTCTTGTTACTACTAGTAAGGCACTTGTTACTAGAAGCGATGCACTTGTTCCTAGTAGCTTCTTGTTACTACTAGTAAGGCACTTGTTACTAGAAGCGATGCACTTGTTCCTAGTAGCTTCTTGTTACTACTAGTAAGGCACTTGTTACTAGAAGCGATGCACTTGTTCCTAGTAGCTTCTTGTTACTACTAGTAAGGCACTTGTTACTAGAAGCGATGCACTTGTTCCTAGTAGCTTCTTGTTACTACTAGTAAGGCACTTGTTACTAGAAGCGATGCACTTGTTCCTAGTAGCTTCTTGTTACTACTAGTAAGGCACTTGTTACTAGAAGCGATGCACTTGTTCCTAGTAGCTTCTTGTTACTACTAGTAAGGCACTTGTTACTAGAAGCGATGCACTTGTTCCTAGTAGCTTCTTGTTACTACTAGTAAGGCACTTGTTACTAGAAGCGATGCACTTGTTCCTAGTAGCTTCTTGTTACTACTAGTAAGGCACTTGTTACTAGAAGCGATGCACTTGTTCCTAGTAGCTTCTTGTTACTACTAGTAAGGCACTTGTTACTAGAAGCGATGCACTTGTTCCTAGTAGCTTCTTGTTACTACTAGTAAGGCACTTGTTACTAGAAGCGATGCACTTGTTCCTAGTAGCTTCTTGTTACTACTAGTAAGGCACTTGTTACTAGAAGCGATGCACTTGTTCCTAGTAGCTTCTTGTTACTACTAGTAAGGCACTTGTTACTAGAAGCGATGCACTTGTTCCTAGTAGCTTCTTGTTACTACTAGTAAGGCACTTGTTACTAGAAGCGATGCACTTGTTCCTAGTAGCTTCTTGTTACTACTAGTAAGGCACTTGTTACTAGAAGCGATGCACTTGTTCCTAGTAGCTTCTTGTTACTACTAGTAAGGCACTTGTTACTAGAAGCGATGCACTTGTTCCTAGTAGCTTCTTGTTACTACTAGTAAGGCACTTGTTACTAGAAGCGATGCACTTGTTCCTAGTAGCTTCTTGTTACTACTAGTAAGGGACTTGTTACTAGAAGCGAAGCACTTGTTCCTAGTAGCTTCTTGTTACTACTAGTAAGGCACTTGTTACTAGAAGCGATGCACTTGTTCCTAGTAGCTTCTTGTTACTACTAGTAAGGCACTTGTTACTAGAAGCGATGCACTTGTTCCTAGTAGCTTCTTGTTACTACTAGTAAGGCACTTGTTACTAGAAGCGATGCACTTGTTCCTAGTAGCTTCTTGTTACTACTAGTAAGGCACTTGTTACTAGAAGCGATGCACTTGTTCCTAGTAGCTTCTTGTTACTACTAGTAAGGCACTTGTTACTAGAAGCGATGCACTTGTTCCTAGTAGCTTCTTGTTACT